>LPNX011139407.1:137210-203388 GCA_001517045.1 Pseudotsuga menziesii
ATATGTCTAATAATGATGATTTAATTGCAGATCCTAACATTCCTACAAGACCAAAATGGGCAGCAAATACCATTCATGCAGCTGGAGAACTAGCTAGAAATCCTAATGATCCTAGGAGGACTAGATCTCAGTTTGAGAGTTCTCTATGCATGAAATACCCCTTGTTTGCAGAGAAATGCTATCTAATGGTTGAATCAGACCCACAGACATATGAATATGTAGCACATGATCCAATATGGAAAAAATCCATGAAAAAAGAGTTCAGCTCACTCCAGAAGAACAACACTTGAGAGATGGTTGATCTTCCCCCAGGGAGGAAGCTAGTTCAGTGTAAGTGGGTTTACAAAACCAAATTTGCTGCTGATGGTTCACCTTTGAAATATAAGGCAATATTGGTAGCCAAGGGCTACTCATAGGTACATGGCATAGACTACAATGAGACCTTTGCACCAGTGGCAAAGATGGACTCCATCAGGCTAGCTTTTTCCATTGCAGCTTCAAAGCAGTGGGAGGTACATCACATGGATGTGAAGTGTGATTTTATGAATGGAGATCTCACTGAAGAGATTTAAATGCAGCAGCCTCAAGTATTTTCTACTAATCCATCTCTTGTGTGCAAGCTAAAGAAATCATTGTATGGGCTTAAGCAAGCCCCCAGGGCTTGGTATGCCAAGATTGATAGCTTTCTGCTATCACTGAATTTTGTTCGATGCAATTCAGATCCAAATGTCTATTTGAACCTGATTCATGGTTCATTAATGATTATTTTCTTGTATTTTGATGACCTTCTCATTACAGGAAGCTCAAAGGATGAAATTGCCTCCTTGAAGGATGCAATGAACCATGCATTCTCAATGACTGATTTGGGCTTATTGAGCCAATTCTTGGGGCTCGAGATTGCTCAAACCAAACATGGAATCAAAGTACATCAGTCCAAGTATTCCTTGGATTTGCTGAACAAATTCAACATGAAGGACTGGAAGCCCAGCAAGACTCCTTTCCTTTCAGGAGTAAAGCTTGAAGAAACAGATTCTTCACCTATGGTAAATAATACATTGTATATGCAATTGATTGGTTGTTTGCTATATCTTACACATACTCAACCTGATATTTCTTATGTAGTAAGTGTGGCTTCAAGATACATGGATCAGCCTCATGAGATCCATTGGAGAGCAGCCAAAAGGATCCTTAACTTTGTTCAGGGAACAAGGACTCATGGGATCTTCTACAAAGCTAAATCTGATCTTGATTTGATTGGGTTTACTGACAGTGATTAGGTAGGTGACAACACAGATCGAAAGTCAACATCAGGATATGTGTTCATGCTTGCTGAAGGACCAATCAACTGGTCAAGCAAGAAACAAAGTGCCATTGCACTCTCATCTACAGAAGCAGAGTACATAGGAGTTGTAAATGCAGCAACTCAATGTTTATGGTTGCAGGGGTTACTTGGTGAGTGTGGCTTCGAATCAGAATACTCAACTACTATCTATTGTGATAATCAGAGTACCATTCAAATCTGCAATGATCCAGTTTAGAAACAGAGAACCAAACACATTGAGATCCATATGCACTACATCAGACAGCTTGTGCATGATGGCACCATTCACCTACTCTTCTGTTCATCTTTAGAACAAGTAGCAGATATCTTCACCAAAGTTTTTTGTGAGAAGACATTCAGCAATCTCAAATCACTGCTAGGGATTGCTGATCATGCTGTGAAGCATGAGTGAGGACAAGATTTCCAAATTTTGTTTTACTGTCCATATTTAAGGGAGGATTTTTTCCACTGGGTTTTTGCCTCTTTCCTTGGTTAAATGGACATGCAGTATGTAAAGGGTGACTAAGCCTTGTTTCTAGGCCCTATAATTTTCTGATATTTTACTCATAAGTCAGGCTTAAGGGGGGGTGTTAGAATAATCAACCCATATTTAGCTACCTTATACATTAATTAATCCATTTTTTGTCTTATTTGCCTAGCTTCCATATTCCACCTTATGCAAGTTGTCCTCCACACATCCAAAGTGGTCAAACTTGTCAAATTTGAGTCATGTAGTGCTTGGGAAACCACTTGGAATCAAATCTTCTTTATTCCTGGCCTTCCTAGCACATGTCTTCTTTTTCTGCTTTATTGCCTACTTTTTCTGAGTTTTAAGGCAATTGGGAAAGTTTGACTAGGTGAAGTTAACTTGTTTTTTGTCCTCATCATCCTCCAATCTTTTCTCCTAAGAAAAACATGTATGAGTTGTCCTTCCATCATCTATTAGCTTGCCTAATTGATTTTTTCAATTCGTGAGCTCCTAGACAAATTTGGAAACTGCTTTATGCACCTATGGGGGATTTGCTTAGATTTAGTAAGCCTACTTTTGACCAAATTCGAATGGCATATTCATGCATTCGAATCTCTCATGTAATTATTTGTTATGGCAGCCTATGACTTTGTTGGGTTGGCTATTGTACACTTATTCAATACAGATTAGTTTTCTGCTCCATATTTAGTCTCCTTTGTGTGTAATTTGCATGTGTAATTGGCAATTTTTGTGAGTGTAATTGTTCTAACACCTAGGTTCAATTTCCACATGGTATCAGAGCCTTTGTAGATCAATTTCTCTCCTTCCAATTTGTTATTGCAGGTTCGACATCATTGACTGGGAGCATTCTGCTGACTGAAGGGACAATTTCTGAGGTATGGATCAATCTCAAAAGATCATCTTGACTCCATTTAAATTCTTTGAATGGAAAGTAGAGATGGAGATACTGTTGAGAGCGAAAGGCCTCTACAGAGTGACTATGGAAACAGAAGCAAAGCCCAATGCAGCTGCAGAGAAAATTAAATGGCACAACATGAGGGATGAGGCCTATGGTCTCCTATGTCTAAGCATATCCAGAGACCTCCTTTTCCATATTGATGGATTAACATCACCAAATGAAGCATGGGAGAATATTTTTTATCTTTTTGGTAAGACAGATGAGATGAGGGGACATCAAATTGAAAATGAATGGATCTCCCTGAGTCCCAATAGCTTTGAATCCCTGCAACTCTATTTTTCCAAGTTCAAAGCCCTTGTTTTGTAGCTAAAACAGTGTGGGATCGAAAAGAAGAAGGAGCAACTGGTTTTGGCCATACTCTCGAAGCTTGGCCCTGACTATTCAATTTTTGTCTCGACCTTCCATGACACAAAGTTGACAGCTCGAGCCTGGAAAATGCCTAGCCTTGCAGATTTCATGGAATCTCTCACACAAGAACAAGATAAATTGGTGATGATGGGCACCATCAAACCTTCCAAAGACCAAGCTCTGGTTGCTGGAGATTCGAGGGTGGATTCAAAAAGCAAGAAGAAATCTAAGAAGCCACCTGAGCAAAAGAGAGACAAGAACAAGTCTTCAGAGGAGCCCCAAAGCTCCAAGAAGAACCCCCAGAAGAACATCCAAAGTTGTCTTCTTCTTGTTGTTGGATTTGATTACAACAACACTACAATAATCCTTCAGATAAACCCTTTGGATCTAGACCAAAACACACATGAAAATTATTCAAATTCTCTCTACAAACTAGATAGACAAACCATAGATCCATCTTGGATCCAATAGACAAAAAAGAAGTGACTCTTCCCTGGAAAAACTTATAATCTGCAAGTGAGATCTAGAATGCTCACTACAAGAGGAAAATCGTCTCTTGCAATTGTGATCACTCACTCGCATCATATAATCACATGATCAACAATGTCATCATTGCCATCATAACCATCGTTGTTGTTGTCATCATCATTGTCATTATCATCATAATCATCATTCATGGCATCATCATGATCGTCTTCATTATCGTCATCATAATGATATTGACATTGTCATCAGTTTTTGATAATTACCTTTGGCATAAGAACTATCATCAACCCAAAAGATGTGATTAGTGGAAAAGGGTAGTGGACGACACATATGACCAACAATTAGCTATGATGCTTCTAGCTATTGATATGGTATTGGTTCTAGTACTTAATTCGTAATTGATGTAATATAAGGAACCTAATTTTTCTTTGGCACATGCTTAATAGGGTTTGCTTCAATGGTGCAGCAGGGATAAAGATGGTCAAGAGAAAATTCATCCAATTGCTTTGTTGGATCTCTAAAGATCGAGGTGCATGGCACCAATATTACTAATAGAAGGTAGACAATTTACAAAATTTACACTTCATTTTCAAAATTACAATTCTCCATGACACAATTAAAAATGACTAACATAAATGACTAATTCATATTCTTTTAGCTAGTCATTTTCATGTCGTGACTAAACTAGTCATTTATCTTAGCCATTTTTAACTCTGTCACTTATTATCTAGTCATATTTGTTAACTCGTGACTAAATTAGTTGTTAATTTTAGTCGTTTATAGTTGGGTCAATCAAAATTGCTCATATTTAGTAGTAAATCACTTGAAAAACCTGTGGTGACTAGAATTTTTAGTCACGTAGTAGCTAATTCCTCATTTTGTACTAGTGTCCTCATTCCTCATCGTCAGACGACAAAATTTTGAGGAGAACAGTCCCTTAAATAACACCTTCGATGTAATAATACGTATATATAAATTTTTGGCTAATCTTCATTATATTATAGAATCTTGTAAAATCTTGGCGAATATTTCTCTAAACTATAAGATAATGGAAAATCTTGGTGAATATTTCACTGAATTATAAATATTGTTAAAATTGGCAAATATCATCAAATTATAAAATCTTGTAATGTCTTGGTGAATCATTTGCTAGGAATACTTAGCTTTTGATTATGCATATTACTAAGGTAGTGCAATAGAAGAGAATATACTAGAGCTCGAATCTCTCAACTCCTAGACCCTCAAATGAACAAATGCATGAATGAGGAGAGGGGGGATTTATTTATACATTTCACAAGTAGTACTGGGTCACTCACAACTGGAGGTTTTGGTGAAACACAACTACACTAACTAGATTCAGGGAAAGTGGGGACTCCACTTTTGATGGCGTCCCTTAATGGTCCAATGGACATGTGGGGACCCAAATCTTGAAATACTGACAAACTGATAGAATTAAACACTTTACATTGTGGAGTGATTATGGAACCCACAAACCATTATTACAATGTGGCGTATTATCAAGACCCAAAACCTTAATATAGTGTAGAATTCCCAATTAGCTTATTTTCCAAATATTTCATCTTTAAGCTACCATTTAAGAAAAAAATAACCTGCTTAATTGTTTTCAGATACGAATGTCGTGTTTTTCCTTTCTTTTGCTGACATTCAAAATATGAGTTATGTCATTTGATTTAGAATTTTTAGATTTAGTTATAAACTTGCAATGGTTATTAGAAATAATAACATACACTAACAAGAACATAAATCGCATTAATGCATCATCACACATATCATTAGAACTACTATGTTAAAGACTATTTTTCCTTAGATAAACTACGGGGGTGTTTGTATCCATGTCCTTGAAATTTTTGAAAGCATGAAAAATGTAGTAAAATCATTTGATCGCCCTCATTGAATGCAAAAGACTTGATATCAAATAGCATAATGTTTACATCTCAGGTCAAACATGATTTGTACATATTATATACAATCATGATGGAAATGAAGTATCGTGTTCCAACTAAATCATACATTATCATACATAACTAGATCCATATCTAGATGATGATAGCAATTACACATCAAAACAAATCACCAAAAAACATTTTACTGCTTAATGACCCTTACAAAAAGCAAAATATCGTAAAGCAAGTATCGAACCAAAGAAATTTAGGTCACAAATAAAATTAACGAACTTTGCATTACAAATAAAATAATATACTAGTCAGGAACTTCTCAATACAAATAAAAGAATCTACCAGTATGCTTTGGACAACTCCACAAGAAGATGGCCAAAATAATAACCATTCCATTATATCCCCACCATTATAATAAGTGTGCATTCATTTATATTATAAACATCCCAAACATCAACAATAACAAACATAAAATATTAACATATACACTCTCATTAACACCTTATAAACAACAATAATTGTAGAGCAAGATCCTAATAAAATCACATTTAAACAACTAGGTCAAATTCAGTTTGAATATTTAAAAACCATGTGGTGTCTCTCCACCAAGAGTAGCTTCCACTAACAACATATAAATGTCAATCGATAGTTTAAACATGACAAGGCATAAAATAAATCATAAATTTTGAGCTCTATAACCAATTCTCCTAGGATAGAATAAAACCCTAATAACATCGAATGAGCCCTAAGAATCAAGAGGCCCTAGATTTCAACGTGCCTAAACAAGAATCCATGATAAAACATAAATTTACAATATAATAATCTATTGTGACTGTGGATAAAACGAATAAAAAAGTTTGATAAAAAAGCATACTAGTTTAATTATTGGATGAAAAGCATGATGTCAGTTTGTATTCTTTGATAAGTTGCATTTGCGACATGCCCTTTCAAGATTTGAGATTTCGGCAATGGAGATTTTACGTGAAGATTAAAATGTTGAGAAAGCTAAGAACTAAAAGTGGAACCGCATCAACCAAAACATTCACCCTACAAGCGCAATCCGATGTGGGTGAAACATGAATCACTGCAACCTTTATATAGAAAAAATAGCCCCTAATTTTCCCTCCAATACTTGAAATCAAGGGATGAAAGAAGGTATCACATGAAATTGACTAAAAATATAGGAAAATGAAACCATATGCCTAAATTACAAGGAAAATGGAGGGAGAAATAACACTTGGAAGCCTCCATTACTGAAAATTGGGGGCGAAAGAGTGATTTCACTAGTTTTTCTCTAGAAATTGGGGGAGAAATATAGATTGGAGGGATATCTTGGTAGAGAGAAAAAAGTTTTTTTCCAATTTCCTCATTAATACACGGGAGGCAATTCATTTTGGATTTATTTTTTTTCTAATAAATATTGGGAGAATATATTTTAGATGAAAAAACCCTTTCCATATAAGAAAATAGCCCACTAAATTTTTGTAACCCCCTTAATATAACCCATGGGATATATATAGCCCCTAAAATTATCCTTGCTTCCATGTGGAAGTTGTGTTGGCAGTGGGAAAATACGGTTCATTAAAGAATATGGGGATCGTGGGGATTGAACCCACGACCTCAAGGTCTTCCAAAATCCTCCAAAGATCCCTCTTATCCAAGAATCTTGCAAGTGGTTCTTAACACTGTAATATCACAACTTTTATCTAAAGTTAAATAATGTTTTCATTGGAAAAAATGTGGGATTGAGAGCTTAGCCCTTGACCCCATGGCCAACACCGAGGCCGTGATAAAAGTTGGAGCCAACACGAACAACTAATGTGGAGCCAAGTCATATTCCAACCCCAATAACCGGTGGAACAACATGTCAATACATCAACTCCAACACATCATCAACAACGATATATTATATGCCAAACAAACAAACGTTATCACGTTTAAAGTGGAGAGACCCGCAGGTTTGGCCTTGGGACCTATACCCCCAAACAACATTGTTGGGATAATTCTTATCCATTGATTGGGATACAGCACATAATATTTAAAAATTTGTTTGGATATGAGTAGCCCGGAATGGAGCGTGTGGCCATGATTTTGAGCCCAAAAAACCTTATAAAACCACCTTTTTGGACCATGAAAAACAGAGTCCAACGTCCATATTTTGCACAGTTCCCAAGCAAAGTACAGGGGGTTAATTGCATGGATCCCAATGTGGTAAGTACGGTCCGTACAATGTAGGAAGGGTGTTTCTTGATCTGCGTGGTAGAGGAGGCCTCAACCAAACCAGGTCGAGTTTATACTCATTTTTCTTGAAATTTCGACAAGATCGCAATGGTGTTGTATGTTTTTGTTTTTTATTGAAAAAAATTAGAGGTGTTTTTAGAACTCATGTATGTAACCTTTTGAAGACTTAATAAGATCGAATTGCTCATTGGAAGTGGCCTGAAGACGTAGCCCATGAGGGTTGAACTCCGTTATCGTTGGTTGTATATCATTTTCATGGTTTGCATATTGTTTTTTTACTTATGTGATTTGATTAAGTATTTAAAATTTGTCTTAAATAAGCCTTTTATGAGTTTTAACATACAAATTTCACATGCAATTTATATGGTTAAAAAGATCCTAAAATTTTCATATCAAAACCATAGGGAGGGTCATAATGCTCTTTCCTCCTTAGTAAAGTGTTTCCCTTGATCCTTGATGTGAATTTGTAGAACCGTAATATAGGGTCCCTAGGCAAATGTTGAATGCCATGCTAAAATAGGGTAAGGAACCAAAGTCCCATGTACTAGTGTGACCTACCATGACGAGGTCATCCAACAAGAATCATTTTAATCCTTGGACCCATTAGTGCAATAATGGAGGTCATTCAATGTATAGTGGACTAAGTCGATTCTGTTTGTTATTATTAAATAAATCTCACTACGGTAGTAAATAAATATAATGGGACCTTATTAAAGAAGGTCCACTAGGTAGTTAGGAGGTTAGAGTTGTAGTGTGATCTATAAATAAGGATCGAGTTCTCACTATGAGTGATGTATGGAAAATATTATAATTAGGGAAAATTTTAAGCATCCATAATTTTCTTGAAGTGTAGAAAACTTGGGGAATCTTACTAATTCTTAAATTCCAACCATAAAACGGTGGGCGATAGTTTTGTAAAAATTATCAAATTTCTAAGGATTTCTATAGTCAAAGTTAGGATTTTATCCCATGGAGTTTGGGCGAATCAATTTAGGAAAAATGGAAATTGGAAAACTTTTTTTTTAGATTTAAAAAAGAAGTAAAAAATGAGCCCATGGGCTAAATTTACCCCCTAAAATCTGTCCTTATTGTAATTGGAGCATAACTCATACGAGGTTTCCCCCTCGAAGAGGCAAGTGAAAAGGAGTTTATTCCTTCCTTAAAAGAATCAAATGTAAGGTTTTGAATATTAATAAAGTCGAAACATTTTTGGTATATCTGGTATGATAATATTTTCATATTTAAGGAATACAACAACAGAGGATACCTAAAATATTGTCTTTTGTATTTGTTCCTACTCCCCCTTTTAACCAAATTTTGATCAACTACCCTGATTTTAAACTTAAAATCATCCCTGCTCCACAAAGCCCATTCTTCTCAACACTATCAAAAAAACCAAAAGGAGTAAAATGCTCTGAATTGGGACCATTAAGAATCCTGGTTTTAGGAATCTTTGCATCTTTATAAAGATCCAAAAAGGATGAGATATCTCTAATAGAAACCAAATGAGTCGCGGGAGTAATATTTTCAAAAATACCCTGATTACGGACCTTCCAAACTTCCCAAATTAAGAATAAGGGCAGTTCCTTAAACTTAATACTAACATGGAACCAAGTATAAATGAAATCCTTAATATCCTCAACATCCCAACTGAAATAAAAGTTCATAATTATCCCAATTTCAACCCATACTCCCTTGGTAAAGCTGCAATTCACAAAAAATTGCAAGATGGTTTCCAAATCCCTTCCACATAAAACACACCTGCGTGGGCCTTCAAATCCTCTTTTTAGTAGTTTATCCCAAGTTAGAATCTTCCCTTCAATAAAAAGCCATAAGAAACATTTAACCTTCAAGGGAATTTTCCATTTCCACAACAAAGAAGTCCACTAAGATTGAGGAGTAAATCTAGTCTCTGCTACAATTACATCATAATCTAACTTAGCTATAACCGACCCAAAAAAGACTCTAGAGTCCCAAACAGGCTTATCGTCCCTATTCTACAGCACAATACCAGCTCTGTTAAGACCAAAAGCAAAATTATCCCATTCTACAACCAATGCTAGTGTAAATATTTCATTGAAATTTAGAATCTTTAACATTCCAAATTTATTGGAATTTCATTAATCTTTACATTAAAGAATTGTTTTTTACCATTTTGATTTTTATATTGTTTTTTACCATTTTGATTTTTATATTCTTTATTATTTTAATATTTCAATGCATTTAGAATATCTTTCCTTTTTTAAATTATTTAAATTCTATTAAATATTATTACATATTTTAAAAATTAAATCTTCAATTTTATATTAAAATAAAGAATTATTATAGGGGTGGCAGGTGCGGGGGGGATCCTTCTGGATCCTAGAGGACATGTTGAACAAACCTTCACTTGGGGTCTTAGCTATAGGACCAATAATGAGGACGAGTGGTTGGCTCTCCTTCAGGGAATGAAAATCCTAGCTAGCAAAGATCTCTCCAGGATTGCGATATTTGGAGATTCTCGACACGTCATATATAAAATGCTCAATGGATATACCACATGCTCTATAAAGTGTCGTCATCTGCATGATAAAATCACTCCTCTCTTATCTAAGCACTATGAATTCTATCACATTCTTCGCACAAAGTTGTTGTTGACGTCTTGGTTAATACAGGGGCCTCCTTACCCCAAGGCCACTATTGTCTAAACGGTCCAAACTCACACCCAAAACCCATACCTTAATGAATTTGTGGGATGTAAATCTAGACCCCCACCGCATCGAACTCACCTCCAAAGATTTTTGTGAAGGCTCTTAGGTTTCAATGCATCATCCTACTCCTCCTCACTTTGCCGCCGCGTGCTACCCATTCACCACTGGCCTCACTCCCATGGATCTTCGTGAAGGATCTCCTGCCTTAACGCGTCGTCCTATTCCTCCCCACTCTGCACTGGCCTTTCTTTGATCCTTGAAGGTTTTATTACCCATATCCCTTGGCTAAATTGCTCCTACAACTCGCACGCTCTGTGTCTTTTCTTCCTCCTCAATATGTCTTCCCCCCGAAGCCTTCCTCATCCTCATTCTCCTTTTGGCAATGGTGTGCACTCCATTCATTATGTGATTTCTCCGGAGAGGATTCTGCTGGATATTATTTCAAGGGTTGACGAGGTCATTTTGCAGGAGATCACGTGGGAGTCTCTACCTCTCACCAGGGTATTTGTAAAAGAAAGGTTGGCTCTCGCCGCTTTCTTCACCTGCTTCTGCTCTTCACAAGCTGGTGTTTCTCTGTGTTTTTCGAACTCTGGTTCTGGGCTCAGCCTCTCCATTGATGACCAGTCCTTCATAGCAGGAAACAACTCGATTATGGGTTGTAATTGTTTAGGGTGGAAAGAAGGTGCGGTCGGCACTCTCTCCTGTCGCAACAAGAAAGATTGTGACTCCCTCCTGCAGGAACTCAACACTCTTAAATCAGTTCTTGGTGGTTTCTATGTTGACGAATAGGCCCAAGAGTTTGCAGGTGCAGTTCGGACTCTCCACAGCAATTTCTCCAGACTAGCTCTTGCCATCCCCAGACAAGGAAGAATGGACTAGGCAAATGAGAATGTTGGGCTAGCAGATTTAAAGAAAAATCTCGGGCGTTTGTATGAAATGATGCCCATTAGCATTATGGACAACAAGGAAACTGCCCAAGAGGTAAAAAATATGGGGGAAGTGGTCAACTACACCTCATATCAGATAAGTAATCATGACTCTAGGATCGATGATACTGAAAGAAACCTCAGAGAAATCATGGGCAAGGTGGACAAAATTCAAGAAGACCTCCAACATTTGGTAAGCATGAATCAAGACAGTAAGGCTCTTGAAACTCCAGCAGCAGCAGCTCACCCTATGGAGTAGGAATCGGTTGTTCAACCCATGAAGCACCTAGGCAATCTTTAATGGTTTTAATAGTTCATGTTTTTTTGTCTGTTTCTTAATCAGCAGTTTATTAGGGTATACACTACCTCAAGCCTTAGAAGCTATGTAAAAACTCTGTGTGGAATTCTTTAGTCATCCTTTTAGACCAGTTTTGTTTCCTCCTTTTTTGAACTGCAAGAACTCTCAATATTCGCTTATTTTCTGTAATGTATGGCTGTGCACAACCTATTTAATATAAAACCTTTTATAGTTTTTGTTAAAAAATAAATAAAAAATTATTATTAATATAAAACTATTAAAATTTATAAAATCACAAAACAATAAAAAAACCATCCTATATAAAACTGAAGTTGTAATTAGTAATATCTTTATTAATTTCATAGTTTAATTTTTTTTTATAAATTATACATATTCATTTCCAAACATAATATCGAAGTTTAATTTTTTTTATAAATTATAAATATTCATCTCCAAACATAATATCGAATTTGGAATTAAAATGACAAAAAAATCTATAAGTGTACATTCCTCTTCATCCCTACATGGTTTCATATAAGTAAAAAGGTCATTGGATGATTCTTCTTGAGTGAACTATCACACGTTAGGCTAAGATGAAGAGTTAAAGTTTGATAGAGGTGTAGTACATAAAATAATTTTATAAGGATGGGAAAATAAGGGAAAAAGAAAGAAATGGGACATTGTTAGTATTTTTAGTGGTTATAGTGTTAGAATAACATTGGTTTCATTTTTAGTTGGGATGGAGCTAGTTTTCAAAAATTCCTTAATTTTTTAAAAAATTTAATAAGTCATTCTTTTTATGGATTTTTAAATATTATTAGATTGAAGTGAATTTAATCATTGCTGAAAATTTTAATAGAAATTTTATGAAATGTGAAATGGAGTAGTTTAAAAAATCGAGGATTTGGATTGGATGGTTTTTTTTTGGAATTTGGCATTTCTTATTTTGCAAAATCAAAATTTAACTTTATTTTAATCATAATTTGATGGTAGAAATAGATTCAACACCCTTAGAAATCTTTAAGGCACCCAAAATTTCAGAACTTTTAGTATTTTAGTGGTTATAGTGTTAGAATAACATTGGTTGGTTTTATTTTCTTCATTTTTAGTTGGGATGGAGCTAGTTTTCAAAATTTCCTTAATTTTTTAAAAAATTTAATAAGTCGTTTTTTTATGGATTTTTAAATATTATTAGATTGAAGTGAATTTAATCATTGCTGAAAATTTTAATAGAAATTTTATGAAATGTGAAATGGAGTAGTTTAAAAATTCGAGGATTTGGATTGGATGGTTTCTTTTTGGAATTTGGCATTTTTTATTTTGCAAAATCAAAATTTAACTTTATTTTAATCATAATTTTGATGGTAGAAATAGATTCAACACCCTCAGCAATCTTTAAGGCACCCAAAATTTCTGAACTTGACAGTTGTAATTTGGATTTTGAAATTTTCACCCAGATATTTTCAAAACCGTGCCAGAAAAATCCACCTATTTCGACTCAATTTGTCCAATATTTTTACTAAACGATGTGGAATTGGCTCCTACTTCCCTCATCTTCGGCTTCTTCTTCTCTGATCTTTTGGGTGTTGTTAATGGGAAAAGCTATAACAGCATTGAGCGGGTTAAAGAAAAGGTTGTTGATTTGGATTAGTGGTTGTGAAACTATGATGCTTAGAGAAAAATGATAACGCTTTACGATTGTCTCAATAATCCTTGGATGGAATGCCTTATAGTGACAGCTCATTGTTTTATGCTTTGCATTATGTTTTTATTTTTCCATATACTTGTTTTTTTTTTAAGGTAAAAGATTAATCTTTTTGTTTTCTATTGCTTTATACAGAGTGAAATATGTACATTAATATTTGACTAGTACAACTACTTAACTTGTGGTTAGTGAACACACTAATAAGCCACAAGTTAAATGTCATAAATAGTTTAATGTTACTTTTCTCATATTTTTCTAGTTAAATTGGTTGTATTCCATGAACTGTTAGTTATCCATGCATCAACTACCATCTTTTTTTATATATATGTTTATTTCGAATTTGAAACAACTACCACAAAATCAATCTAAACAATACACTTGCCTAGTCCTTCTACAATCTAAAAAAGCCAATTTAGTGATAAAACTCAACATTAGGCTAGTATCTCGGAGAAAGGAGGAATACATTTATCCATTAAGAAGAAAATTAAATTGAGAAAAAAATATTGACAGAATATAAATTAAATGATTGTACTCAATTTTAATGGAAGCAAATTATATATTCTAAATTTATAATTTTATAATTTATAATACATAGAAAAAATCATTGGGGGGATTATATTTTCTCTTCCATTGAAATATATCATCACATTGGTTTCAATCTAAGAGCAAGTTTTCCACACGAGAGTCAAAGTGAAATTATATGTGTGTGTGTGTGAAATTTTAGAACATATATATATATATATGAAATTGTAGAATATATATATATATATATATATGAAATTGTAGAATATATATATATATGTGTGTGTGTGTGTGTGTGTGTGTGTGTGTGTGTGTGTGTGAAATTGTCCATTGGATGTAGTTTGGGTAGTTGGGAGGATTGATTATTTCCCTCCCCACCTAGTTTGAATTCGTGTAAGTGACATGTTTCTCTTGCTGAACTCTTTGTAATAAATCCATAGATACGCACAAAGTTTTGAATCTAAATATATAACAAGAAAAATAAAATGTTTAGATAATGATTGGTTTATATATATTGGTTGATTGTTTTATTTTATTAATGCTATCACATGTAGACATGTTTAAATCTATGGAACCCTGTGGTAATTTTTTTTAAATTCTCGACATTTCGGGCACATTAGTTCAGCCCATCATCAGGAGATACAATGAAGGTGCTCTCCTTGTATATTTGACCTAAGTTTTCCATTAATTAATAGATGTGAGATAAGAATTTTTCTTTATAATTCAATAGGCTAGTTATATTAAGTTTAAGGTCGGTAAGTTTAATTAGTTATTGGTTAAATGTAGTATTTAATTAATGCAAGTAAATGTATATTTTTTTAAGGATTTAAATATTTTTTAATTATTTTAGTTTATTATAAAAAAAATTATTTAAAATGTATAATATATATGATTTTAGGCTTTATATTAAAAGAGGGTAGTTTATTATTAAAGTTTAGAATTTAATGCTTTTTAGGGAAAGGTCAGGTCAGCCAAACAAAGAACGACCTTTGTCTGAATTTAGAAGCATTGGAGGTGGCCCAAGGGATGGAGAGGCCAAGAAGACAAGATAAACTAATGAGGACCCTAATGATAGGAAAGAGAATCCTCACAGTCGAAGAGACCAACGAGATTCATGAGCAGATCGATCAAATCCTTGAGAGGCTACGTAGAGCACAAGTCGTCGAATGCGAAGATGATATTGCACAAGAGGAAGTCGAAGAATGCTTCCCAGAAGAAGAGGAGATGGTGGAATATGTCCCAAAGAGAACCCAACTCGAGGAAAGGAGACCCATAGAAATGGTCGATTTATTGTGACCAGAGGTAGAAGGGGAGTCGGGTGAAAAATCCCAAGAATGGTCATTTGAGGAGGTTGTTGGTGAAGTGGAGGAACGGTTGGACAAGCACAGAGCCGACAAGATAGACGAGCAGTCAAGTGGAAGGGCTACTGATGAAAGGATGGTATTTGTTAATGATTATTCCGATGAAGCCAGTGAGAAACTCTCAAACGTGAAGAAATCCTACAAGGTAGTAGAGCAATCATTGGAGGAGATTGTCGATGAAGTAGGAGAGGAATGGTTAGAAAGGGAAGAGGAGCAAGTCGTGGAAAGTCTTGCAGCAGAAGCTAAGTCCGTTCCAACAGTAGTGAATCCATCAAATACTCGGGAAAAATTGCATATGCTATGTGAGTCGTTGAATCAAGGTCGAATGAAGAGGCGGGTAGTGAAACCCAAGAGAAGACAAATGCAGTCGAAATATTACTGACGAGTTTCCATGGAGAATAAAACCCACCAGACTGACATGATGCTGAGTTTAGGTCTTATAAGTGAATTGCCACACACGGTGAAATCGAAAGAAGAATTCAAGCAGAATCGACGAGTTATTGAAAGGTCGAAAGAAAAAGGAAGGGATGAAAGGAAAGCCTTTGTAATCGATGTAGAGAGTCATGAATAAAGTCTCTTAAAGGAAATGGTGAATATAGAAATAAAGATTGCAGTTTAACATCTAGCGGAAGACATGTTGGTTATGCGAAAAGTGGACAATAATGGTTGATGGTTGTACTAGTCAATCAAATATGAGGAAATCAAGGTTCGACAGGAAACTATCCTGAATGATATAGAAACAGCCAAAGAAAGCTGACTAAGAAGACAGAAGCAAGTTGGAATTCAGCTGACATAGTCGAAGGGAGGCATGCAAGAAGAACTCTATGTAGAGGACCAAGAAAAAAAGGAATACCAAGTGATAAGAGTCTAAATGAAGAGGACACTTCACACATGATAACATGTCTAGCATCGATGGCGAAGGAAAATATCTAAGTGCATAGATCTCGCGGCAAAGGGCCTCGGCATTAATTCATGCTTTCTTATTAACCTAGGGAGTCAGATGCAAGTGCATCCAGCCCCATGACTAACTTACAAGGATAAGCGGTAAGAAATTCAATTGTGTCATGTCCCTTCCTTAGGTGGTCACTTGACCAAGTCCTATCCCATCAAATGGGTTGAGGAGAGAATTATTAATTAATTGGGATTAATTTTGTCTCAAGACCTTAGTTTTTAATATCTCATAAGTTAATTTTATTTATTTATTCCCCATTAATAAATTAATTTTTGGAGAATGTGAAGATGAGGTGGCTAGGAGGGCGCAATAGGGCAGAGGGATAAGGTTTGGAACTAGGGAAACATTTCCAAAAAGGAAGAAAGTTGGAAGGAAGGCATGATAAGGTAAAAAGCAGTACAAAGTAAGCAAGTAGACAAAGCAGGGAAAGTTTGGATTTTGGAAAGAAAGGAAGGAAAGCAGGAAAAAGAAAGAAATCAAGGTAAAAGAAGAATAAAGCAGGAAAAGCTAGAAAAAGAAGGAAAAGCAGAAAAGACAATGCAAAAGCAATAAAGCAAGGAAAAAAAAACAAAAGATCACAAAGCAAGCACATTCCAATCTAGCTCGTGAGGGCGCATTAGCCAAGGAGGATTGCATAAGAAACCATATCTTCTATAAAATAAGAGTAGTGCACCACTCTAACATTTTTTTACAATCATACTTTGGAATTGAGAGCTTTAACTTCTCAAACTTAGGGAGATGTGCCCCTACTCATGGCTGAGAGATGTGCCCCTGTTGCTTTTCCAATATTAAGAGAGGATTGATGGTATTCGGCCATTAATGGTGGAAAATTACAGACTTTGATATTAGAACCAAATAAGTACCATTCTTTTTGTATATTTTGGGAAGTTATTCATTTCAATTCCCTGGGATGTCTAGTATATTTATTCATGTAATGATGTTTGATGCCAGAGGATGTTATCTATGATCTTCTTTTGAGACTCATGTTGGCCCTCAATAGTTATATTTGATGTATTCTTGTATATTTTCAATTATTAAAGCAATTCAAATAAGTTTGGTTGAGTTTCATAAATATTTATGATACCTTGTCTATATTTCAATGGAAAAATGACTAGTTTTATGTTTTGTTTGGATTGGTCAGCTTAGGACCAACGAAATTCATTATGTTCTATTCTAAATAATCATTAAAATGATAAAGAATAATTCCTTTCCTAAAATTGAAGATTCGTGACCTTCTTCTTGTGTTAGGAAATCCCATAAGTGAAGCCTTTTGTGCAGTCCTAGAGGGTAGTTTTTTTTTGTGTGACCCCATAATCTTTTCTAATATGGCCTAAACTTGTACAAACACATTTATACTATTATGTTTCAATTTATAAGATATTTTCAATATTCCCCAAGCCAAATCCCCTCACCACTGGTTTCCAGGAAGTGGCAAGCAAAGGTTTTAGTTTGCATAAGTTGGGGCTCCCAGGAGCCTTGTAGTAGACTTCAGTGTCGTTGATGCTCGAAACATATATGGTCCCAATACATTGTGCATAGGAACCTAAGATATCACAGCCCTCTTACCTTCCTTTGTTTGACCTACCTACTTAATCCTTGTTCAATTGATTAGTACAAATCCCTTTGTTTACATTATTTGTTTCAAATCCTTTGAGTAGAGGGAGTTAATGAACAATATGATCTAATTGGAATATTCCAATGGTATCAAAGCTTGTTAGGATGTTGTTAATGGTATTATATTTTCAATTAATCTCTATACCAAGTTTTTCATGGTTTGGGTTAAGTCTTTCAATGTTTGTTACAAGTTTCATTAAAACTAGTCATTGTGTTCCTTATGTATTTTGCATACTACACATGATTCCTAGAAAGGTACATTAAAGATTGCAAGGGGGACAATGACTTTCCAGGTGAAGGAATATGTATTATGCAATCTCATACAGTCAGGTTGAATTAGAGTGGTCGACGAACGTGGCCGATGAGGATTGGTTGAGTTAGAGGCCAGCAGAAGAAGGTGGGTGACTCCAGTCATGAAAGGAGTTGAAGACCTTCTATGGGGAGGAAAGGGCAGTGGACCCAGATGGTTTGTGGATGACCAAGGGAATACTTTGTTTGAAGAACCAATTCGCAGTAGAAGTGAAGCTAGTTAGAGGACCATAAGGGTTGGGAATACCACAAGTGGAGATGGACAACCAATTAGTGGTTGGAGGATTCAATGATGATGAGTCAGTCATAAGGATTGGAGGGTGAGACTAGGGTCGTGATGGAACCAGTCAAGGCCAAGGGTAGGTCGGGTGGAGTAATGGCTAGACAAAATGTAGGTTGACCGAAGACTAGGGAAACCCAGTACAAACCATGGGGTTGTGAGGAGTCCACAAGTGGAGTGCCAAGAAGGAAATCGAAGCTGAGAGTGACTTTCTTATGGAGAGAGGCTAGCCTACGAGTGGTCGTGGTCAAGGAATAGAATCAGTAACTGATGAGCACAATTAAAGATAGGAAAAGTGGTACAAGTCACAGAAGGTGGACAACGAGAATGAACAAGGTTAAGAATCAACGAGGAAATTTGACATAGTTGTCAAGTTGCAAACAAATTTGTCAAAATATAGTCCAATCAAAGGGAATGCTGATGGAAGAAAAGAAGAAGACAAATTGGAGTGGAGTTGGAGTGGTCGACGACAAGACGAAATGATGGATATAAAGGAAGTTAGAAGCAAGGCTGATGGTGAAGCAGAGGATTCAAATTAACACCGACGAAAAAGAAGAAGACCAAGCAAGGGAATAGTCGAGTCGAAGGGAATATTGATGGATGAAGGCATACGACGTAATAGGAACGTCACGGGTGGTGAATAATGAATAGAAAATGAGTATCAGTCGTGAGCCGACTAACGAGAAATCCGAAAACATAAATAAACAGAGGTGTGTCACAGAAGCAAGGAAGGTAAGTAGAAAAGTTGCAAATTAGTGATGCTGGTAAGTGAGGATGCCAATTGGCACTGCGCACCATAGGGAATTACGAAAGAAGCTAGAAGCTTGTAGAAGTTGCTTGAACAGGAAGGTAAGGTGGTGGAAAAACTATATAAATAGAGGTCGAAGTAGATGGAAGGGAGTTTCTTCTATAGATGGAGAAGTGAAACCTTTGATTCTTCCCTAAGGTGGAGATGATATTTGTAACACCCATTGAGTTGGTGGACTGAATGTGGACTGAATGTTTTAGACTGAGTGTCTAAAACATGGGCTTTTCCCTAATTGTAATCACTCATGCAATATGATTTCAATTATTAATACAATAATGTCTTGTTTGCATCAATAATGTTGGAATCCATGCATGTTTTAAGGCCATGTTAACTCCCCATATGGGGTGTCTTCTTGTAGAGATCATCATTATGAGAAAAGGACGATGATGGCGGTGGAGTGTAGACACGGGGTAGAACCAAGGCTCGTGCATTTAGAGATCGTTCCTTCCATGTTGATCAATTTTCACTTTGTATGCAGGCCACCGTGGTGTTGGTTATGACGATGGGATGTGTTGAATTGAATTTTGCATGGTTTATAGGCTCATCCATTGACGCGAGGAACAATTGGTACTCATTTCTCAGGATGTGTGGATGTCGAGGTGTTGCAGAAGCTGTGGGAACATATCAACATACCATTGAGCTCACATTTTCAAAATGGTTAAGAGCTTCCAGCCAGTGAGGAATCCATTATCATGCTTGCAAGCCGATGGTTGGGGATGCGATGGAAGACTATTTCATCGCCATTACTAATGAGCTATTAGGTATCTGAAATGAGACAAAATATCCGGGGGATGAGACGAAAGAGAAAGCTCATTCCTTAGCCATCCTGGTTAAAGGAATCATCAACAAAATGGTGGATGTTACACAGGGTCTGCATATCCACCTCCCTCAATTCCATGGCTTGGCCAATGTTCCTCTGTCGAGAAAACCATTAGCAGCCATTCATCAGAGCATCAACAATATTGAAGGCATAAAATAGGAGATCAATAAAGAAGCAAACATTATTCATGCTACTCATGAAGGTGATACGGTCATTGTTCCAAAGGATTAAAAACCTGAGGCTTTGGATCCATCGACTCATCGATGCCGTCTAGACACAAGTCTTGTGGCGAGTTCAAAATGTTAAAATGCCAAGTGTTGTGTGTTTGGATTGCATGCTAGTTGGAAATTGTGTCTTTTTTATATATGCATCATCCTCCATCTATGAGTCATTTTGTGGTCTTTTGTTATGTAAACATAGGGTCCATAGCAATGTCTAGCAGTCATTTTTTTTTGCAACTCAAAAAATAGTATAAATCTGCAAGCGGCTTCTTTAAGTCTGAAAATAACCACCATGTAGAAAAACCAAATGTAGTAGATTTAAGTCTGACAAGAAATAGCTGAAGTACTTCAAGTATTTGTCTTTTTAGCAATTTTTTCAAACAAACTTTGACCAACTAGAGTTAGTCTTACCCAGTGCTAATCCAACAATATCAAAATACCCATCAGTATGTACTGTCACTCAAAACCATATCTACCGTAGACAAAAGAGCGCAGATTAACAGTCTAAAGGAGCCCGCTCCATACAAAACAAGAAAGGGTGAAAGTGAAATAGGGAGAGCAAGTTTGATCTAAGATCTATGGGGGATGAGGGCTGTTACGGTTAACCTATAACAGATTTTATTGCGAGAGAGAAGTCTTCTATACACTTCTGTGTTAAACAGATTTCTGTAATTTAGGATAAACTTTGACACAACTATATTGCTACAGATTCATAATATCATAATCAAATATTAAGTAAGACTTGTGTCACTAACATTGGAGATAAAAACTCAAGTTTTCAAATGAAATATTTATGGATTTTCTTGTATGTTTCACAAGACAGTAAATGGAGAAGATGTTTGGCATCAATAAAAACATGCATTCAACAATAAACTATGGATTTATATATATTGTCGTGACATAATAACTTTTGAAATTTACAAGGATGTTTCACCTAGCTTCCATTCTCAATACTTTCCAAAAACACAGAGATTGAGCTCTTCAACTCTCCACAGAGTTTGTTCTTCTTCTTCTCTTTTCTCTCCACACTTACAAGCTTCTCTATGTTTTTCCATTTTTTGTTCTTTTACATATACAGAGACTAAAATTTACTTCTCTCGGAAGCTACCCACTTACCTTAAATACTGTAATAACTATCTACCTAAAAACTTATCTTTAAAATTTTAATTTAAAAACTTTATATATGAAAAATATGAACTATTCGGTATCAAAAAAAACTAACAAAAACTACTTACCTGCTACATATTCTTATACCTAAATGATACTACATATTCTTATACCTGAATGATACTAGGATCACCGAGTAATTAATATTTCCAACTAGATCCTCTCTCTCCAACAGCATTCGAAACCATCTTCTTCAATTTCTCTGCAAGTCTCGTCATCTCCTTGCCTTCATCTTCTGTCAATATCAGCCTCACATTGCACAACCCGTTTGCACAGATTCTGTATTCCCAATTCGTTTTGACCCATTGTGCGATCTCATTATCGTCAGCTTCTGCATCTCACCCACGAAAGCTTGCAAATTTGTTGTCGAAGATCCTCCCTCTCCAACAGCTTTGGAAGCCATCTCCTTCAATTTTTCTGCGCGTCTTCTCATCTCCTTGCCCTCATCTTCAATCAACACAAGCCTCAACACTTCCTTCATTCTTTCCTCCTCAGGAACACCATCTTTGTGTTGGCAAAACTGGACCCCTGTACCAAATTGCTCTGCGACTTGCTTTGAATTGAAGTGTTGATCCCCAAACATCGGCCATGTGATCAGAGGAATGCCCAGAGTTGTGCTCTCCAGTGTGGAGTTCCACCCGCAGTGGGTCATGAAGGCGCCTACCGACGGATGGGAAAGAATTAGAAGCTGAGGCGCCCATCCCCATATGATTAACCCTAACCTTTTGTTCTTCATTCTGTCCTCGAAGCCATGGGGAAGATGGCTGACTTCAATGGCATCTGCTGTTGCTGTGTCTGCAGTAATGGTATCGTATTTTGGGGGCGTTTTGATGACCCACACGAACGGTTGGTCGCTGGCTTCCAAACCCCTGGCCAACGCAACAGTTTGTCGTTCAGATAAGAAGGTCTGGCTTCCGAACGAAACATAGACCACCGAACGCTGTCTCTGAGAATTCAACCACTGGACCAGCTCGTCCTCGCTGATGTCTTCCAATTTCCCTCTTCCCGTCTTCCCTGCAAAGCTCGGCGGAAGGACCGGACCTATAGACCAGATGGGTTTCCCTGTCAGGCTTCTGAGGTGCCTTAGGTGCGCAGGCTCGAGGTCCTCGAATGTATTAATGAGCATTCCCCAGCCATGAGTCAGCTTTTGTAAGCTTAGGGCGACGGACTGCTGCATCGGGTTCGACATGTCGGGCTCGAAGAAGTTGACGTCTATCTCGCTCTTATTGAATCTGACTGGACTCGGCAAATTCATGCTTAGAACGACACTGTCCCTTTCTTTCTGTAACCCGTTGTTAGCTATCGAAGCTCCGAAGGAGTCGAGCAGCGTCGTGGAGAACGCCCCGCATGTATTGAACAAAACTCGGGGAACACCATACTTTTCACCGGTCTTCAGAGTCCATAGCATGAAGAAATCGCTAATGATACAAACCGGCGAAGAACGGCCCGTTCCTTGTTCTTGTTCTTGTTCTTGGAGCTGTTCATGGAGCCAGCGCTCAAAGGGCTCTGCAAGCTTCTCGGCAAGATTGAAAATGAGATCAACCGACTCGGAGGGAACGACATCGGCGCTTTCGCGTCCCTCCGGCAGTCCTTGGACGGTAGGTGTGGCAAGAACTAAAGCACGAATATCCAAACCGGCGGATTGAGCTTCAGCCATGGCTCCATCTAGACGGGAAGCGTTTGAAGGCGTCGTGACATAGCTCACTGCGGCGCCATGTAGAGCCAGTAACCTAGCTAGATCGAGGAAAGGGATGAAGTGACCCAACCCCGGGAATGGAACCAATACGACGTGGGGCTTCTGGAAACGCTCCATTGTAATTAAACGATTTAATGGAAATCGAACGAAACTCTGAACTGGGTAGCTGTTTAACCTTTTGCATTGATACATGAATGTATAGCATCTCCGCAGATGGCCATCTATGAAGATCAAATATACGAAGAATGGTTGAAAACTAAGACCGATATGCCGTGGAAATCTGAAACTCTCTGCTTCGGTCAAGCGATGTTTGAAAACTGAGACCGATATGCCGTGGAAATCTGAAACTCTCTGCTTCGGTCAAGCGATGACGATAGGTCATCCAAATGGAACGAAAATGTAATCTCTATGAAAGTGATAAGCATCAGCAAAAATTAATCAGCTTGTTGTACAGAAATGATTATTGTGATTATTGTGGGCTTATTGTTAACGGTTGGATCTTAAAGTGTTAAAGATCCAACGCTAATCTATCTGACTTAGCAATCATTACTATATTACTGTAGGCTTAATGCTAATTATTGGATTTCAAAATACAAGATCCAATCACCAATAATGAACCTAAAGCAACAATTATTGAATTGGTGAAAAGGATATATCTGACTTAGCAATCATTACTATATTACTGTAGGCTTAATGCTAATTATTGGATTTCAAAATACAAGATCCAATCACCAATAATGAACCTAAAGCAACAATTATTGAATTGGTTGAATTGGTGAAAATAAAAATGAGAGCCAAGGTTCAAAATTGAACCTTTCAAAGGGTTTTAGCTCTTCTCAAAAGTGTAAATTTAAAATTGCCCTTAAAAAAAATTTAAAACTTGAATTTTACGCTTCCAATTAAGAAGGGCATAATTTATATCAACATTTTTCAAAAGAAGGGCAAAATATGAAATTACTATCTTGGAGAAGCTATATAAATATGAAATTCCTATACTAGAAAGTTCAACTCATCATCAAAATATTGGAGAAGCAATAGTTATTAGTCAAATTTTAAAAAAAATATTGGCTTAAGAATAGTCTTTAGCATGATTGTGATATAATCTCCCTCTATCCTTCCAAACATTTGTGGTTTCTCACAACATTTATCCTCTGGGCCACCAAAATACATATAAAAATTAGTTGTCTTTACATCTTCTTCTCTTTAAATCCTCATCTCATAGTCATAACTATCACTCCTTACCGATGTGATTGCAAGTCATTCTTTGAATGTGAAGTCCATAATTTTAGGTCTTCTTCCTCATTGTCATGCCTTTTGGTAAAACAATAAAGAGGGCAGTGGCCTGCATCAACATGGAAAGGGATTTTCACATAGAGGTTATACACATTAATTATTTTCATTAAATAACTTAAATTCATACCTATGACTGATTCAGTGAATCATGGACTCGAACAAAACACAACACATTAATTGTTTTCATTAAATAACTTAAATTCCTACCTATGACTATGGATTCAGTGAATCATGGACTGGTACAAAACACAACACATTAATTGTTTTCATTAAATAACTTAAATTCCTACCTATGACTATCGATTCAGTGAATCATGGACTGGTACAAAACACAACACATTTTAAAGCCTCGAACCCTTAATTACTCACACGTAGAACTTTCTCAAATCTAGCCATTAATAAACTTTTTTTGGTATTTTGGTTCAATTTAAAAGACAGATTGTTGAGACTATGCAAAGATTCAATTGACTTAGACTTGATTCCATTTCCCCTCCGTCCCATATCATGCTATCTTTGTAACTTGCTTGGTATGTGGTATTTTTTTTTAATGTCTTTTGAGTTTATAAAATTACCGATTCTTTATGATTTTAAACGATAAGAATTGAGCAATATTTAATAATTATGGTGTTTTTGGAAACTGTCCGTTCACTTTCTTTTCGAACTTTTGGAGTGTTTCCAAAACAAATAATGTCTTCTGAGTTTATAAAATTACCGCATTCTTTATGATTTTAAACGATAAGAATTGAGCAATATTTAATAATTATGGTCTTTTTTGGAAACTGTCCGTTCACTTTCTTTTCAAACTTTTGGAGTGTTTCCAAAACAAATATTTGACTAGCATACCCCTAATGCGGGGGAAATGAAACATTTCGATCTGTTTCAAAAAATGAGAGAAAGTTGTGTGTAGATAATATAAATTTATGTGATGAAAGCAAGTCTAGAAAAATAAGTGAAAAAAACTTACATCAAACTTCTAAATAGCCACATAAGTGAAAATAAGTTTCCTTCCCAAAAGGAAAAATTTATGTGAGCAAGTCTAGAAAAATAAGTGAAAGAAACTTACATCAAACTTCTAAATAGCCACATAAGTGAAGATAAGTTTCCTTCCCAAAAGAGTTTTCTAAGTTTTAGGTAGCTTTAGAGAACCTTGAAACCCCTGGACCTGAAGGAGCTATACCTTTGAGATTGAGACTATACCTTTGAAATTGAAACTTGAACTATGTGACACATCAAAATTTCTGCACATCATAATTTGCACAAGTGACACCATTTTTCCTATCAACCATTTGTGTGTGTCCTCTTATAATCTCATATATTGAATATCATTGAATGGCCAAATAAAATTGACTACTATAAAATCTGTAGCAAAGTTCAAACTATTGTAGAACAAAGGGTCCATAGAAGAATGAAAGAACTCCATCAAGACTTACGAGAACGTTGCAGAACAGAGCTTGTTAGAGCTTCCTGTGGATTTTCATCACTTTTTCCATCACTCTGCATGTACCTGCACACACATGTGAATTCCAGTTGTGAGAATATTGATTGAGAAAACAGTACTAGATTTTCATCACTTTTCCCTCACTCTGCATGTACCTGCACACACATGTGAATTCCAGTTGTGAGAATATTGATTTGAGAATATTGACTGAGAAAACAGTCCTAGATGCTTACAGGGGAGGGGCCTATACTTGGGCTACAAGGTATAAAGATTCCATTCTTTCTCGTGCATGTACCTGCACACACATGTGAATTCCAGTTGTGAGAATACTGATTGAGAAAACAGTACTCGATGCTTACAGGGGAGGGGCCCATACTTGGGCTACAAGGTATAAAGTGAATTCCATTCTTTCTCGTGCACATTTTCAAAATGGAATTTTATGGAAATTTTGTCATGGTGGCATGATTTTGGATAAATTTCAACTCGAATCGAATTCGGTAAGGGGTCGTTGTCTTTTCATTTTTCATCCAGATAGCTTGCTTTCTCTTACAGTTGTCATCAAATCAAATCAGAGTTCGCCATTCCTATTGGATCGTGGAAAAAGCACACTGTGGACTCTCTTTAGGCTTTCCAATGTTACATAACTAGCTTTCGGGACCTCCTCCTCCTCCTCCCACAGACAGAATCATTTCCCGCTTCAAAAAGTTAAAGTAAAGCACACATTGCAGATCATACATAGATCTGGCTAGCTCCCACCCAAAAGAAGCTTTAATGGCCACATATATTTACTGTCACAATGTTAGTTGCTGCAGTTAGGAAAAACACATCTAATTCTGTATCTTCAAAGCAATTCAATTGATCTGTGAAGATTTTGGGCTCCGCATTCATACATGCTCATTGTTCATCTCCCAGGTACCCCAAAAAAATCCCTTATTACTCTTCTGCTCTTAATGAAAAAAGTGGGCATTTGATTTTTTTTGCGCTGTGTTGTTATGAAGGATTCAAGAGAGACAATGTAAGAGTGGAAATAGATGACACGGGGACTCTGATATTAAGTGGGTAGAGACGGTTCCAGGAAATGGGAATGGTGGGATCGACATGGAAAAAAAGGGAACGCGCTCGAAGGTTTATGAAGTCTTTGAAAATTCCTCATAACATTAACTTGGACGCCATAGCTGGCAGGTTTGAACGAGAGGCATTGCACATCTTTATGCCCAAATAAAAACCCGGGGAACTCAGACTGGTCGGTGTTTTGGGACAGACTGAGGAGACTAAGCCTCAAGAAGAACAAAAACCAGTTGCTAAAGATGATGAACAGCCTGGGAATCCAATTCCTGTTGAGGAAATTTTTAACGAACCATAGGAACCTCCATCGTCGGATCCACCTCCCGCTGTGTGAGTCATCAACATTCCATAGGTGATTGAACCGTCTAGTGATGAGAGCGAGAGCCCGGCAAGTGAAGTTGTTGAAGTTCCAAAGGAAGAAGTTGTTCCTGCCGAGATGCCTGAAGAGGAGGAGCCACCCGGGCGTTCAAAATTGAACCCTTCACAGCCCTTCCCATAAAGTTAAAATTGTCTTTCAAAAAAAATTTAAATTTGAATTTTACCCTTCCAATAAAGAGGGGCGTAATTTATATCAACATTTCAAAAGAAGTGCAACTTTTGAAATTATCCATCTATATAAATTTCTCAAGATGTTGAAATTCTTATACTGTAAAGTTCAACTCATCATTCAAAATATTGGAAATATGATAAATTATAATCACTTACTCGCACATGCCATGCACACAGTGCTTAGTTGTGCAACATGGCCAGTAATCATTGATCACTATGAGGAACTAGCCATCGAGATGTGACTCTGACTCCCGAGTCACTTGGGGTTGCAATCTAAAGTGTGACCCGAGTCACTTGGGGTTGCAATCTAAAGTGTGACAATGGGGTTGCATTCTAAAGTGTGACAATGTTTCAACAACTACGACTATAACAAAAAATAACAACTACTAGTCTACTACTAGGCCCGAAACGAGCTCAAAAATTTGTGCCTACTACTTATGTGAACATCGCTACCAATGTCCACTCTTTTTTCGTCAAAATTAAATTCAAAAAGCCGGTTTGATAAGTCCTCATCTACAAGACTTCATTTCTTGCATGAATATCATGGACTCGCGACAACTATAAAGAACACTCAATGTCATGCAAATACAAATAATGGCATGTACAATGGTTATTAATAAAATTAAAAAAAACAATTGTTGGCTCAAGAATAGTCTTCAATTTGATGGGTGCCATGATCATGATATAATCTTGTTCAGTCCTTCCAAACATTTGTGGTTTCTCACAGCATTTGTCCTCAGCACTACAAAAATACATATAAAAATTACTTGTCTTTACATCCTCCTGTCTTTAAATCCTCATCTCATAGTCATAACTAAGGATTATTATGCCTACACATCCTCACCTTATAATATGAATTGGGTCAAGGCCCAAAGACAACCATAAAATATTAAATGTGTCAAGATGCAAAGAGTAAGATACAACTATAAGTCTTATATTAAATTTACCTTATAAGTCTTTAATTAAGAGTATCAACTGAGATTTGACACGTTCGATGGTTCTGATGTTCTTATCACTCCTTACCAATGTGATTGCAAGGCATTCTTTGAAGGTGAAGTCCATAATTTTAGGTCTTCTTCCTCATTATCATGCCTTTTGGTAAGACAATAAAGAGGGTAGTGGCCTGCATCAGCATGGAAAATGTTTTAGGCATAGAGGTTATACACATTAATTGTTTTCATTAAATAATTTAAATTCCTACTGATGACTATCAATTCAGTGAACCATGGACTGGTACAAAACACAACAAATTTTAGAGCCCCAAGCACTTAATTACACACACTTATAACTTTCTCAAATCTAGCCATTAATAAACTTCTTTTGGTATTCTGGTTCAATTTAAAAGGAGTGTTGAGACTCAAACATACAGTGAGTTGCAAGGATTCAATTGACTTAGGCCCCTCCATCACATACATGTATGCTTTCACAACAAGCGCTGAAAAAACAATATTTATTTTTTGCAAATTTTTTGGTGAAAATGTTTGGTTAATTTATATTTGTCAATTAAAGAACAATTATTTATATTTCCCTGATGAAGGCTGAGAGAATAAATGCCCTTCCAATGAAATTAAGACCCACCCTTCAAATTTGATCACTGCACCCAGTCATGAACAAGAAGAAAAAATCGCCCCCATAGCGGATGAACCACCTGAAGAACCTCCAGTAGATGTTCCTCCTCCATTAATGGTGCCCTACATTCCGGAATCCAGAGATGATTGAACCTTGTCCACCTACAGCTAGTCCAGAAGTTAAAGAACCTGAACCGCCCGAGGAGCATTTAAGTGGTGGACAGGGGGCGGCTCCTCATACGCCGTCGACAGACAACGAAAGCCGGAGGAGACCGTCCCCTTAATAACACCTTCGATGTAATAACAATTTGTCTCTAACGATGTTAATGGATAACAATTGGTTTCCTTTTGACGTTAACGTTTTTTATTAATATAATAATTTTGATTATATATAGTTTAATAATTAATAATAAATTATATGGTTTTATGTAGTTAATTATATTTTTAGTTAATATGTTTATATTAATGATAATTATTTGGTAAAAAGACATAAAAATAAAATAAAAAACCAACAAAATTTTGGTTATTAAAGATTAAAAAATTTTATAAATTAATTTAATGGTTTATTTTATGATCTTTTTCATTTAAAATATAAAATAAAATAATTTTTATTTTTATCATATTAATATAGAAACAATATCAAAATAATTTTATAATTAATTAAATATTACTTATTTTATTATAATATTGTAATTATATAAATTCCAATAATAATATATCATAATTTTTTGAGAGTTTTTTTTCTAAAACAATCACAATTTTATTGAAAATAAAATTACATTTTTTTTTAATGAAAACACCAAAAATCATGCATATATCCACTTTATCGCATCCAAACAAGAAAACATGAAAAATAATGAATATGTCTACTTTATCAAATCCAAACAAGATACCATCACATGTGACTATGATTGATTTAAAAGCTTTAACAAAACTAAAACACAATAAAATAACAATTTTATTATTAAAAATAAAGTTACATTCTTAAAATGAAAACATGAAAAATAATGTATATATCCACTTCATCAAATCCAAACAAGAAAACATGAAAAATCATGAATATATCCACTATATGATGTAAAAAAATTTAAATAAAATACTATAACATAGAATAATTTTTTAATAAAATAAAAAATTATAATAAAACAAAATATGTTAATAAATTACTATAAAATAACATTATTAGAAAAACTATTAAATATTAATTAAACATTTTGAAAATATATAAAAAATTTACAATTAAGATTTTAATAAATAAATTTATAAACTTTTATAAAAAATGAAAACCTTAAGTGGTACCTACTTATGCTTGTTCTATATTTATATGAAATGGAGATTCAAAAATCATGTGAGGCATCAATAATGTGAAGCACACATTTAGTAGCAACAACCATATTAATATTATTAATGTGTCCAAATACATTGATAGACACATAAATAATACTTATCCCTATAGAATATGCCTAATAAAAGTAAGTTATTGAGACATTTTAATAATATTAATGTGGTTGTTTATAGTTTATAAAATGACTTTTATTTATAAATTAATAAAAATAATAATTAAAACAAACATAATTTATTATTATAATTATTAATAATTATACATTTTAAACCAAAACAAATAAAAACATGAGATAATCCTTTAATACTAAGGAATTATGCTTTACATTGCAAATCCAAAGACTCTAGCATATTCTTTTTGAAGAAAATATGCCTCACACATATGTAATAAATAAAGTCAAAGTAAAAGGGACTAGGATATTATTATGATGAAGAAAACACAAAATATATAAGACAAAAAGTTGTATTCTATTCCTCTTTCATTTTTTAGTACGCTATTGCATTATTGGATTCACTTATCCCACGAGTCCATGTATTCTCTAATTTTTAATCTTCGTGAATGGAGACTACAAAACCTTTAGGGTTTTGTTCGTTTGCATGTCCTATTATATTATATGAGCATTCTCACTTCTAATATTTTTTGTTTTGTGTGCTCAAAAGAAGAGATTGATGATATAATATGAGCACTTTAACTTTTTATCTTTCATGTTTTCTACGTGTGATCTTCATTAGCCACCAAATGGAAAATTGTTTAACAAAGTTTTATATGGCCACATCTTTAACCATGCTCACTAGACACAATAACCATTGGTTAAACATGAGAAATAAGGTCCATCATTCCTCATGATGGCTCGCAATGCTCAGATCAACATGTTCTCCACTATCCAATCTTCAAACTTCTTCATGAGAGAAAATTATCATAAAAAAAATAATTATTAGATTCTTTTAGGTGTTTACAAAATTTAGATAAGTCAAAACAATATTAATTGTTAACTATAGAAAATCAATGGCAATATAAGATATAACTTACAAAAAACACTATGTAATAATTATATACAAAACATTAACATAAAATACTTTCAAGTGCTCTTTTCTAATTAAGCCAGTCACTTTTGATTAATTATCTCAATAACCTTAAAATTACCATGGTGTAACTAATTAATTGACCATGTTTTCATGATACACCACAAAGACTAAATGCATTTCCTAAGCTACTAATTAAGGTGATGGTGATAAAATGAATGTGATGTTAGGGAAAGGTGTTTGTGAATTAACTATCATAGAAATGAGATTGAGTGCTAGGTTTACCACTTATCTTTCAAGAGGTGGATGATGATGATTCGTTTTCCATATGTGTGCTTTGGAAGGGAAAAAAATCAACATAAGGCTTATGGATTTTCCAAGGGGAATTGCTCACATTCATCTTGTAGCTTCATTTCCCTTAGAGTACTTTGACTCTTTTGACATTGGCTTAGGCATCATACATAGGAACAGTATAGAATCCTTAGGCCATAACATTTAATAAGTTAATTACACGAAAGGGAGACAAGATTAAAATGGGTGGAATGGCTAGTGAAGTGACATGGGATGAAAAATGGTTAGGTAAACTATTATGATAGACAGAAATGAGTGGCATGCTTAAATTGCTAAGGACACACCTAACCTACAAGGTCATAAAATTAATCTAATGATGAATAATAACTACACCATGACACATCCATAACTATGAAATAAGAATCTAGGATAAATGATCCATTATAAAGTTTGACCCCCTATGGTCATGTCCATACATAAGAAAGCATTTTCCATGAGTCAACTAGAGACCATATGCCATAACATGGTGTCAATTGAATGTCTGGACATTTGTCAGTCGGCACATGGCATGGTGAACTAAGTAAGTTGAAGGTATCTCTATAAAAAATCCATGGTCAAAACATAGATCTAATTCATGGAAGCTATGAATCTGCTGGAAGATAAAATAGGAAATGATCATCAAGTCACCTATACATGTTGAGAGGTAATAGTAAAACCATCTAAGATAAAGGCAAATTACTAATGAATTCTTTCCATGTGTACAAATTAACATCCTAACTTCTTTTAATTGATAAAAAATTTTAAAAAAAGTGAAACCATAAAATATCTAAATCTACACCTTCATGGGAAACAAGTCACTTATCACATAATAATTATAATTATTTTATCACTTCATAAAAAATTATGTGTATCTTTGGCGCTATGCACTCTTTGTAGCTCTAATGAAATTTCGACGAGTCCACTAAAAGATGATATTTTTCATTTATAAGACATGTGCTTCATGACCAAATATTTTTTCTACCTCTAGTTTTAGTGTGTACCTCCAATATCACTTCCTCGTGTACTTGCAAACGATAAATTCCAAACAAGATCCTATAATTGTCTAGTTCTAGATCATTCTAGCACAACACACACTCCCATAATAGTTGCACTCCATTGATTAGGAGTAATGAAGGTAGCCTTTTCAATGTTACATTCGAGCATGAACAATGCACGATGCTTTTAATCATATTTAGGCTCCTAAAATATAATATTTTGGCGCTAATGTAGATATAGAGAATAATATTCCTACCATTAACATCGACTAACAAGCTTTTGGACCCCTTCATTCTCAAAGAAAAACTCATAAGTGCAACACACATTAAATATATGCAACATAAGTTGTTGCAAGTTATCATTGCTAATATTTTCAACACATCCAAGAATCTTAGGCAGCATGTCAAAAATTAATGATCTATTTGCATAAAGTTCGAACAATCATTGATCAAGCTTCCACTTATGAACATTAGAGGAAATTTCAACTCAAAATGGGCCTTTTAACCCTAATTCAAATTCCATGTCATCATGTGTTAGCCAATGAAATTGCTTTAAATTTGAAATACAGTATAGGTCTTAAACAATTTTTTAATATAAATTTGGGGATAGGTATCATAACAAAAAACTACTTTTTTGTTCGTATTTTCGACATATCGTCATCACATTTTTTCAGGTATTTCTTGTTTTTGGGGCAGCGGGGTCCGTCAAAAGTATGCAGAGTGCATACTCGTTGGATGCAGAATTAAATTCTGCATCCAACGAGCTCTCCTGATCGAAATTTGAGTAAAAACACATGGAGATATGTCGAAAATACGAACAAAAAAAGTAGTTTTTTTCTTTCCTTCCTCCAAATTAATAAAAATTATTTTATTATTTTAACTATTATTTTATTATTGCTTTTAACATAATAACTCTACTACTTTTAATGTTTAGAATTATAATTATTAACACTGTAACACTTCTAAAAAAGTGATTGACATGAATCAAGAGAGATTGGAACGGCAAAGCGGCTCCTTCTGCAGTTAGGGTTTCCTAGCCGCCGCCCTGCGCAGAGCCGAGCTTGGCTGGAGCAGGCTGCTCCTTCAGCGCGGGCTCCTCCTCAGCGCCATTTTTTTGCTGCTGGTTTGTTTTTTTTTCAGTGTGGGGTTTTTGTTGCAGCTTATTTCAGCGTGGAGTTCTCTCAGGAAATGGGCTCTCACGCCCAGCTCGCCGCCTTCAAGGCCCTTGTTCAAGCTGCTGCTCCTCAGGCAGCTTCTCATTCTTCTTCCAAGTTCATGCAAAAGATGGAGGAGATCCCTTCTCTAGAGCTCTCTCCTTCAGATCGATGCCAGAAAGCTCTCATCCTCTCTGAGCAAGCCCTCATTGGCAAGTTCACAGGGTTGTGGCCCAGCCCTAAGGCGGTGGAGATCTGGATTGCAGAACATTGGAACCCTCTTCTGCAAGGACAGGTCTCTCTCTTTGCTGCTGGTCGAGGGTTTTTTGTATTCTTGTTCTCAAATAAAGAAGAAAGAGACCTTGTCTTTCATTCGGGCCCTTTCTTCATGGGCTCGAGAGGTCTGTTCTTAGCCCCCTGGTCTCTGGGGTTTAACCCAGAAGCAGAGATCACTACCGCTCCAATCTGGGTAAGACTCCCTAACCTCCCTCTTCATCTTTGGGGGAAAAGTACTTTGATTGACATTGGTAATAAGCTAGGCCGCTATCTAGATACTGCAGAACCAAAAGGGGGGCAATACATATGTGCCTGTATCTGCGTAGAGGTGAATCTAGAGAAAGCGCTTTCGGAGGCCCTAAAGCTCACTTTAGGAGAATGGAGCCACATTCAAGAACTGGATTACGAGCAGATCCCTTTCAAATGCAACTTCTGTCATGTATACGGCCACTTCGCTAAAAGCTGCCCCAAGCTTGCAGATCCACAGAAACAAGCAAATCCTCTAGCTACCACCGACATAGAGTTCCAAACGGTCTCTAACAGACGCCGTCCTCCCCGAAGAAAGGAGCCTCAAGCGTTAGGGCAAAAGGTTTCCCAAGATCATTCTCCTCTTGCAGATACTCCAAGGCTGGAAAACAAAAATAGTTTTGCAGTACTCCAAGAAGAAGAAGCACAAGAACCTGAAACTGCAGCTGTCCAAGATCAAGGAAACTCTGGCCCCATTGGCTCCTTGGAGGTAACTGAACAAGCTTTTCCAAAACTTGCTTCTCCAGGTTCAAAGAAATATGCCAGCGCTTTGATACGCGAGACTTCAGCCCAGGCAGGACCGGCATCCTTGATCCCGTCGTCAGAGGGAACCCCCGACTCAGAAGACTTCTCGGCTCCTTCTCCTCCCCTCACCAGAGGGCGAAAGACAAATAAAGAACGTAGAGAAAAGGAAGCAGCCTCAAACATTAGCGCGGGCTCCCAGAAGAAATTGGATCCTTTCATTAAGGGGCACTCCTCTCCACCTATTTAATGTTTTGTTTTTGTATTCTTCTCTGCTCACAATTTGTGAGAGTCTACTCTTGCAAGCAGTCCTTTTCTCGAAATAGCATCAGAAAAATTTGGGATTCACTTCTCAAAGCACTTTTAAGAAGGTTGATTGTTCTAATAGAGTTCATCAGCCTTCTTCTTCAGAACTCCTCTTTGTACGCTTGGTTGGGCTACAGCCTTTTTTAATCAATCAAAAAATTTCTCAGTTTCTGTTAAAAAAAAAACTATTATTTTATTATTTTCCTTAGGAGGCCCATTTTGAGTTGAAACTTCCTCTAATGTGTATCTTAGTTTTCTTATACTTCTTTTTTTAGTGTTTTATTATTTCTAATGCATCAATGAATGACCAAATTGTGAATCGTGACCGAAACCTGAAAAGCGACAGATGATGAATGACCAAATTTATTATTTATAGTGCATCGATGAATGACCAAATTTTGAATCGTGACCGAAACCTGGAAAGCGACGGATGATGGCATCTGTGGTTCTCCTTGATCCAAGTCAAAAGTGATAAACTGGGAATCAGAGGGATCAATGACACCTAATGCGGATAGCAAATATTTGCGTTGCGGGTTACACTCAAAATCTGTCACCAGCATGTGATAAGATCCCTAACAAAAATATTTGCCCTCAAATCCCAAAACTTGACGTGAAACATGCTCTAGGTGTTGGTTTTAACATATAATATTTCAACACTGCTCTTACCCTCAAACAGATAAGCAGTACCTTATGCAGCACCGCCCAAGTCATGTGGGAACTAGGCGGTGCCACCGCCTTTAACCTTTGTTGTTGGCGCGGTTCTTATCCTTCACCGCTCTATCATAAAGGAGTATAAGCGGTGCCCTTTGTAAAAGGTGAAAAAAAAGAGGTTTCATGAAGCTTCTAGAACAAGAGCCTCGTGTCTAACCTTATCCCTACTCACCTGGGTCAATTGAGCTCGAAATCCCTCCTTTGAGGATCTCATGGCCACCTCACCCACCAATTTCTCAACCATTCCTATCGCTTTGAGCCCTATAAATACAAGCTCATGCCCCATGGTTGAGGGGGAGAAGAAAGAAGTAAAGTTATGCTGTTGAATTAACATCTTGACCTAAACCATTAGAGAGCATAGAGGAGCAAGTTGGAGCTATTGGGGACGAGGTGCTAGTCTTGTGAAGGAGTGCGTCGACACTAAGGCAAAATGGTTGTAAGTTCTTTCATTTAGCTTTTAATGCAAAGTTGATTTCCTTCCCATATATTTGTTATGTTGATCTCACATATATATTACTGGATTCATTAGTCACTAATATGGATTTATAGATAATTCTCTGGTATCTTTGATGTTGTTGCATGTTTGATGTGTTTTTGCAGGTCCACAGGTCTTTCATCAAAGGTTGTATTCTAGGCATCTATAACGTTCAGGGAAATTTCTCAACCTAGTTGTTCACTCATTTGTTTTGGATATGAACCATTCAGACCAGAGGAATAGCTTTTGTCTGCAGAAGGTGCTATATTCCTGAGAACAAATTTTGTGACTCCGTTGGGGAGGCTTCTTCTGATCTACTCATAAACATTTGATCTGATCTTCCTTAGTTTCTGAACTACTCTTGTCCGAATCAAAGCTCCAACTTTCAGTATTTTCAGACAAATCTACATCTGATTTAGTGGATTTTTGGTTTGAAATCTTCAAATATCTTCGAATATAAGTCACCTTGACTTTTTATGCTCAGTATTATTGTTGATTCATCATTTTTTGTAAAGTTTTTGCATTTGTTAACTTGATTTTTCTCTCCCTTGTGTTCTGGCTTGTTATAGGGAACCGTACATGTGCTTGAGGCAAGAAGCGGTGCCACCGCCTGAATCCAGTTAGCAATAGGTGGTGCCACCGCCTGAGTTTAGTGTGCAAGAAGCGGTTCTGCTTCAAAACCGCTCTGTCAGTTACTCCTTCGGTGCGGTGCCAGGTAGGCCTGTCCCAAACCTTGATTTGTTTCAAATTTTGCAAAGATTTGTGATATTTGGATTTTTTGTGTGATCAATTGCTTCTGTCCAGACTTGTTTGAAATTGCCTGAGTGATTGAAATATGAGATTTTAATGTGGAAATTGCGTGTTTGTCAAAATAAAAAAGATAGGTTAGATTCTTCATTCATTACTGCTTGTAGGTTTTATTTTTCTAAAAGGAGTTTTTGGAAGATTTAGGTTAAGTTAGATCTCTTCTTGTAATTGGATAGTATCAAAAAAAAACTCCCTTAGATCAGTTTGCTTGGTTCTATTTTTTCATTAAGCTTGAGAAAGACTTCTTTTCGCTCTAAAAAAGAAAATTAGTTGAGATTAGGTTATTGTTTTATCGGGCTTAAGTCACTGGATCTCTGATTAGCCTCGCAAGCTTTCAGGATTCCTTTGTTCTTTTGTCTCTTTTGCATCATTATCTCATCAAAAAGAAAAATATCGATAGTTTAAGTTAGATCTTTCCATGTTTTAGAAAAATAAAAAAAATAGCTTGCATATGCATATTTGAGTGTTGTTTGTCTTCCTTTTTTGTTGAAAAGAGATCTTACCCTACCTGTTTGCTTTCGAAAAGCATTGATTTGAAGAAGTGTTGCTTGGTTGTATGCTCGGAAAAAGAATTTTCCAGTATAGTTGTTTGGGGAATTTGTTGGTTTTAAAGCAAAATTGAAAAAGGAAACACTCTCTCTCCTTCCCGTAATTAGGCATACTGAATGGTAAAGGGAATGAACTTGCATTTTCATATTTGCATGGTTTTAATTTTCTGTCAAAACCTCATGCATTCACCTAACCGTCCACTTTAAAATTAACGGTAGTTATAGGCTTAAAATTTGTATAGAAATTTCAGTGTTAGGTTAGAGACGTGTTCGGGCATCATTAAACGTAGGAGTTGTCGTTATTTGTCCGCACTACATCCCAAGACTCGTGCAGTTCTTCCACATACCATCGATATATCAAACGGCCTTTCACGTACCCTTGAAGTATATAGAAAGGTACTTCACGTACTCGATTGTATATCGGAAGGCCGTTTATGAATAGTTGTGCATTAGACAACACTACTACCGATTTGAGCTCCTACGTACCTTGAGTATATCGGGAGACCCCACTAGGAAACCCTATCTATCTGAGAAAATCCCTTTGGTCGTCTTGTGTGGAGCAATACACCGAAAACAGCATTCAAGGAGATTACTATGCACGTACCCTTGTGGTATATCGCGAGTTGCACCTACTTGGTAATCCTAGTGAGAGACCGACCATTTGAGCTCATCCTGTCATTTGAAATTGATTTTCATCCTATAGCTTGAGTAGCAGAAAAAATTTTGGTGTGTTTTTTCTTAGCTTTGAAACCCTAGGTTAGATTAGTGACTGTGCAATCTGGCTGAGTTTCATTTGAGACGGTGCAAAAGAACACAGGGCTTGCCACTTGACTTTCCTCCCGTCACAGGGGAAGGTCTAATGGAAGCTACTAACCAAGGAGCTACAACTACTTCCCATGTGGAAGAGAACCTAGTTGTAGAAGGAAAAAACCAATCCACCTCTTACGTTACTCCCTTGGTCCAACAACCTCCTATGGGTGACACTTCTTTCCATGGTCCTGTGGAAGGTTGTGTTGATAGCCCTGTTCGTCCATATTATGGTCCAGATGCTCTGTTTTGGGGAACTTCTAGGGGACAGGCTATTGCTTCATTTGGAGTACATAGGCCCTCTCCTGAACATTCTTCACAAAGTGAAGAGGAATATAGACAAATTCAATCAGCTATTCACGATGCACAAGATTTTCAAGAGAGAATGTAGAGACTAGATACTATATTAGCAACCCCAATCCCTCATAAAGCATCTATGTCAGCTCTTCTTCCCTGTAATACGAACCCTTGGCCAATCAGATATCATTCACTGGCTGATTCTTTGAAACCTATTGATCCTGTTGAGACTTCACAACACCCAGGTCAAACTTTCAACCCTACGGTTGCAAATGTTAGGTCTGTTTCTAGTCCTACTAGGTCTTCTAAGGTTGGATGGAAACCTTCAACTCCAGTTGTATCAGTACCTTATAGTGTCTGGGGGAAACCCCCAGCACGATCTACGTTACCTTCTGGTGGAGTTGTTGCAGGCACATCCACAGTTTACGTTCCTCCTACGAATATAGTTCACCCTCCATTGAGTTTAGGTCAACCCTCAGGGGAACAACCTATTGTTAATCAAGCTTCATGGGGGTATGGTCACCCAACAAATCTATTACTTGTAGGAAATTTCAATTACCAACCTACCCCTACAGGCATGTCATACACTGGAATTCCATATCCTGGAAATACTTTTACTCCATGGGGGAAACCCAACTGGTCCTACATGCCAGCATTGGGAGGAATACCTATTCATATGGTTGGAGGTGTCGGAGGGCCACCTTATGGGGTTCCTCCCCCTAGGGGGCTTGGTGGTCCCAGGGGTTCTGGTGGTCCTCCTCCTGGAGGTCATGGTGTACCTCCTCCTGGTGGTCCCAATGGTCTCGGCGGTCCCAATGGTCCCAGTGGTCCTGGTGGTCCCAGTGGTCCCGGTGGTCCCAGTGGTCCTGGTGGTCTTTGGTATCTTTGATGTTGTTGCATGTTTGATGTTTTTTTGCAGGTCCATAGGTCTTTCATCAAAGGTTGTATTCCAAGCATATATAACGTTCAGGGAAAGTTCTCAACCTAGTTGTTCACTCATTTATTCTGGATCTAAACCATTCAGACCAAAGGAACAGCTTCTGTCCACAGAAGGTGCTATATTCCTGAGAACATTGCGAAGGATTAGTTTTGAGGAATTCCAGAGAATACATGGTTGAGGAAGACTAGGCCAAGTTGTCAACTATAATGTAGTTAAGCGAGGCTCTAGCAGTGGGGTTGTTCGTGACGCGGCACAAAGGGAACCGTAGGACTTTCGCAGTCCTATCTGTGGGGGGTCTCGGCAAATGTAAATACATATCAAAAGCGATAGAGTTAGATGTCGTGGAGGGATTAATGGTTTCCATGGTGGAGCCATACTAGTTTCGATGAGCCCGTAAGTTGCATCAGATGATAACATTACAAGGTGATGGACACCAGGATCAATGGGTGGACCCGCAGGAATGGGTGCGGATTTTTGTGTTACCAAGGGTTGGGTTGCAACCATCCCTTGATTTGGTAAGGGGTTCCCGCAGTATCATAAGTGTAGGATCTTGTGGTGTTGTGTTTGGATGTGGGGGAGCGGTCGCATTAGCGTCACATTGATTTTTCCACTTGTGACAAGTGGCGAACACAATTCATATGGGGGAATTGAGTGTGTATAATGGTTGTAAGTGTCACAAATGGTGCATGGATGGTTAGTCCCCAACTGAGGGTTCTTCCCAGGTCTAAGGGGATGTTGGGGGTTTTGTGCAGGGGGATTGGCTCTATTGTTATTCGAAGGGTTGGGTTGTTGGCCACCTCTTTGAGGTTGGTTGTTTTCCCAGTTCCTACCTCTCTGTCGTCTTCCCTGTCCTTATTGGTTATTGGAGGAGGGTTTAGAAGGGAGGTTTTGTTGAGCGTAGACCTGTCCTTGGGGAACAGGAGTCGAGGCCGGAGCAGGTGTAGGTTGCACAGCTGGTGGGTAATAGGAAGGAGAATTTGGAGGGGCTACAAAGCCTACTGGTTGGCCATTACATTTAGGTTCCAAACAGTTTGGTCTATGAACATGAGCAAATGGAGTAGGAGACTCATATGAATGTGTGGCTCTGGAATGAGCCACAACATGTGAAAGATCAGGGGTGTAGCCTGGTTGGGAAAGACTAGGGGTGGTACCGAAATGAGGTGCCATCAAAGGAGAGGTTGTGTATAGGTGAGGGTACTGAGTAATAGAGTCAATGACTGCATCAGCATCATGGGATGCCCTCGACATATCTCAACATGAGGATACAGCATGGGGAGAATTAGGTATAATGGTATACAGATAACCCGATTGGGCATAGATAAGATCGAATTCTTGTGCCTTGAGGATGGCTTCCAGCTCAGTTTGTGGCAAATAAAATGCAATGACTTTGGCAATGGGGGGGAGTAAGGTTTTAAGAAACTAATCTAGGAAAATCCTATCATCTAACTAGATTATACAGAAGGTACGGTGACGACGCCACTCTTGGATATGATCTGTGATATGGGTAGCAGGGTTTTATCGACAGGATAATAGGGTTTCCATGCCCTCATCATAATGGATGGGTAACTAAAATAGCTGGAGAAACATCAAGGCTAACGAGGAAAAGTCTTGACAAGTGGCATAAAGAATTTCGATATACGATTTGGTTGCAACGTTAGTGAGTGTGCATTGGAATAGATGCAATCGGGTAGAATCAACCACTATGTTGTTAGAGGAACACCATAAGTGGAATGACATAATGCAGTTTTGGGCGTCTTCTCCTGCCTTTCCCTCAAACTTAAGGATGTCTGATGGGAGTTTGGTGGGCATGGGAGGCCACAACAGGTCATGACGAATGGGGTCATTCGTCAACCGTGCCAAATCAAGCAGGATGAGACATGGACTTGGACTAGATCGAGGAGGGCCAGCAATGGTGCTGAGATCGGAGGGCATGTAGATTTTGTGTGCAAATGAGGGTTGGTATGGTTGACTTCCAATAGTAGGAGTAGTCATTGGAATGGTTTGAATAGCCAAAATGGTGGTAGAAGGGCCAATGCCCCGATATTTAAAGAAAGGTACAGTATGAACCATTGTGGCTAGATTGGGGCCACCACTAGTGGGTAGCGTACCAGCAGCAATGCGTGTGGTGGAGAGGGGCCCACTAGGACCAGGACCGATGGGTCCAACATAAGGGATACTCGAGATGATAGGTGCAGCATTCATGAGTCCACTATCAACAGTCCCCCCCTGAAAGGGGTTAGGAGGTACACCAGCCATGGCACTAGATGGGGTTGTGAATAAGGTAGGTTCGGATTGATAGGAATCTGAATCGGACTCGGATGTAATGTATGTCTCTGAAGTTGGTGAACGATGTTGAATATGGATCCGACGATTGTGGTTCAAGGAACCAAACTGAGGGGTATTACCCCCAAGTCTATGCAAGTAGCGTGGTGGAGAAATGATGATGTGATGGTGTGTTTTGTAATGAATGTAGGCACAAGAGTATCAAACACAGGCTCAAAAACCCAACTACAACCAAGTGTGAAAAATGAGAGCATAAAAATGGTGGATCACTAGACAAAAAGCAAGCTCTAAAACCAAACTGCAACAATGTGTTACAACAAGAGAGTCTACAACAAAGTGGCCAGAAATCCAACAAGCAGCACTACCTATAAATAAACTTACGCACTAACTTATGGGGTATAAGTGCAAGAAAACTCCTAGCTACAAGATGGAAGCCACTCACAAATTGTATCTTCTACTAGGTGATGAAATCCCAGTCAAACAATATGAAATGTAAGAACAATAGGCTACGAGTATCTCACCACTGAGAATGACCTAGGGAACAAGTGCCCTAAATAGACTGAAAACTAAGCTACCTCGTTCATGACACGTCTGGAGTGGTTTCCTGAAATTTCAGCCCTTTGGACCTCGACACCCGATAAGGTCATCGACATGCACAAGGAGCACTATGAAGGGTTATTCTTCAGTGCAGAATGGAGTGCGGTATTCCACCCTGACTTCTGAAACCCCTTCATTGTGGCTTACTCTCGTACAACGGGGGGCGGGGGGGAGGGCTCTGATAAACTGGTCATAACTGTGTCAACAAGCACTAGAGGATTTTGGTACCCTAATGGAAAACAGTTATGTCTCAGATGTAAGTGACAAAGGGGTGTCATTTGGATGCATATCCCCAATGTCCTAACATAACTACAATATTGGTTTGGTCCTCAAATGAGGTTACAATGTTAGTTGAGTTAAGTTAATTTTTAGACTCAACTTGATGTCATAAACCAAGCATTTTACTTTAGGGTGTGAGATGTGTGCACAAGTGATGTGTAATATGTAAACTCCAGTGATCTCACGGTCGAGATGCAAATGCAGAAAAATAAATCACAGTAAATTACAGTAAATATTTTTTTAAACAACTAATTCTTCCAAAAAATAAAATGTGCACAAGTAAATGAGCGCATAAGGAACTTAACAAGCTGTAGGAAATGCACAGGGAGTCTTGACTACCAAGCTCGACTAAGGTGGCTCACATACAAGGGAAATAGGACCACAAGACAAACTAGGGGGATGTAAGCGATGATATCTGGAAGGAAACAGTCAAGGAGGGGGTAGAACACAGACAAGGGGTCTGGAAAAGGGTCCCAAACATCGAAAAGGATTGAAAAAATTGCAGGTCACACCTTTCGACGAAACAGGTGTGATCGAGGTCACACAAAACTGTAAAAAAGCCACGATCGGGACATAAAAATCAGCAGAAAGACTCAGGTAGCACAAAACAGGGGTTTCTGCGTGACAGATCGCACAAAAATGGGTCACAGTAGCGCCCGAGATCACTCTGGAAGCATGGATAACTATGATCTGGATTTTTGGTCCAGGTCGCACTTATCGGGGCAGAAGGCGCGACCTAGGTTGCGCTTATCGGAAAAAGGTGCGACCAAGGTCGCATCTTTCTGTTGGATAGGTGCGGTCCTGATCCGGATATATGCAAGAACGCAACAGAATACACAAATAACCATAGAAACAAATATGCAGCGAAAATAACACTTCATTTCATTTGGCAGTGTCCTCAAAGTCCCACTTTTTCTGTTTGAATTTTTGCTCAATTTTGGCAACATACCGATATGCCATACCAAGCAAGGAGATGTCAAGGAACTCCATTTCCTCCTTAATGTGTATGTCAAGACAACTACGATACTTCAGCACCAAATTCTTCTCTGAATCTTTGATACCGAACTTGGTGCGTAGGGTATGGAACAGATTCGTTAGCTCATGCACATCTTGATCTCTTTGTTGTCGCAACGTAGTCCATTGTATGTACTTGTCCTCATAGCTCCCCACCAGATAATATTGTTCCTTTATGGCATCTCAGAAAGAATTCCAAGTGGGTACGGCCGAGAAAAAAGAGGGTTCCTCCTCGTCCTTTCTCTCATAGTAGGTTTCCCACCAGTCCTTGACATGGGGGGCGGCTTTGAGTAGAGAAAAAGTAATATTTTCCCTGTCGAAAAAGTCATGAACCAAGAAATATCCTTCTAATAGATTCAACCATCTATCTACGGCGTTTGCATCTATTCGGCCATCAAATATGGGAATGTCGAAGTTTACTTGTACCTTAAAAGGGTTTGCGCCTCCAGAGTGGCTGCTAGATGCAGATGCACCGCCAGTGGGAAGTCGTTGAAGGATCTCAGCGAAGTTATCCATCATCGCGTTCCTTTGTTTTTCAAGGGCCTCCTAGAGCAACATTTTGATAGGATCTTCTGCGCCCTCGTCTTTCTTTTCATCCCCGATGGGTGGCCGTCGGGATTTGCGAGGCTGATCTTGCAAAGGTTCAACCAGATCAAACCCTAACTCTTTATACCCCGACCTCATTGGGGACATGCAAAGAAGGATCGAGAAAGAGAAGATTGCTCTGATACCACTGATCCGGATTTATGCAGGAATGCAACAAAATACACAAATAACCATAGAAACAAATATGCAGCAAAAATAACACTTCATTTCATTAATCAATAACTGAAACTGGTTTACATACAGAATGGAAATAAACTAGCTAGAGTGCCGGTAGCTTATCTTTGAGAAGAGATGTGGTGGCTACATGCCTCTGAACTCTATGTTACAATGAGGCTCGAAGGCCTATATATTATTGAGAAACAATGTAAACCCTACACATCCAAAAACCTAACCCTAGGAGTTGAAACGCTAAAATGTGGGCCCCGTTGGGTAACTTGGTACATCAATTTCCCAGGGTCGTAACTTTAGCATACTACCTCCCTTTGACTCGCATGATACATCGTTAGAAAGATATGTTTAAGGACTACATCCATAAATAAAAAATATTGAGTCTAAAATGGACTCATATTTGCTTCACCATTCGATGCCAAAAAAACGTCGTTTAGGGCCTCAAAACGGCTCCGAAAGTTTAGGACCCGAAAGCTGCCAAAAATAGTAAATTGTGCTACAATTAAGGAAACTGGAAAACTGAAAGAAACAGTGGTGGGGGTCCAAGAGGAATAGGTGGGTGGCCACCAATATCCTCCTGGATCATTCCTCCCCCCTTAGGAAGCAATGGTCCCCATTGCGTTGAGTTCCTCCATGAGATGAGGAAACTTCTGCTGAACTTGGTCCCTGGTGAGCCACTTTCCCTGGTGAAGGAGTTGGCCTGCTTTGACAACTCGATATAGCTATATCTTCTACTGGTGGGTGTACTTGATCTGTGTGTCCATAATCCTATCAGTTGTGGCTTCTTCCATGCAATTAGGGTTTAACTCTGTTGGTGTGAGTTGTTTTGCCACATCTGATGTGTCCAGTACAGGTGGAAAGTAGGGACGAAGGCGGTCCACATTGAACACTGGGTGCAGACCAAGGAATGGTGGAATACTGAGCTTGAAGGAATTGTCCCTGACAACCTTGGTGATGGTGTATGGCCCATATTGGAGCGAGCAAAGCTTGCGGTGGGGTCCAGCGAGGCGCTCCTTCTCCAAATGTAGCCACACTTTGTCGCCCACTTGGAATTTGTGTTGCACCCAATGCTGATCATGTCGTTGCTTGTACTTAGCATTGGGTATGTCCAATATGTCATGAACATATTGGCGAATGTGTTGAATGCGCTCAATGAAGCTGTTCGCCTTGGAAACTTCAAACTGGATATGAGTTGAATCAGCCTGAGTAGCTGCAAATGGCATGGCTATGTCAATGGGACATAGTGGTTAGAATCCCAAGCCCACCTAAAAGGGGTTGTGGTTGGTTGAGCTGTGGAGGGCCTGATTATAGCTCTATTGTACATAGGGGAGGCTATCATCCCATGTGCATGGATGCTTTGAGTTGTACATGCGTAAAATGTGTACGATCATCCTGTTGACGACCTCTGTATGGCCATCAGTCTGGGGATGGAAAGCTGTGGACTTTGTGAGCTTAGTGTCTAGAATTGACCATAGGCTAGACCAAAATGTACTAAGGAACCTGCTGTCCCGATCTAAGATTATAGACTGTGGGATCCCAAAGTGTACCCACACTCGTTCAAAGAAGAGTTTAGCAGTAGCTTCTGTTGTGATATTCTTCTTGCAGGCCGCTATTATGGCCATCTTTGAGAATCTGTCAATGACCAAAAACACACAGTCCTTTCCGTGCTTAGTAGAAGGAAGGCCCGACATGTAATCCATGGAGATGGATTCCCAAGGTTGACTAGGGGTAGGCAACGTAGTATAGAGGCCTTGCTTCTTGATGGATGGTTTGGCAATGGCGCAGGTAGTGCAGGATCAGATGTACTTCCCGACGTCCTGTCGAAGGTTCAGACAATAGAAATACTTCTGCCGTACTGCCACTATTTTCTCGACCCTGAAATGCCCAGCAACCCAACTGTAGTGTGCTTCCCAAATCATCTTGGCACGCTCGCTTGAAGGAACACAAAGGTGTCCCATGTGACATAGTAGTACATCCTGGAGGTGAAATTTTGAAACTTGGTTTCCCTCCAAGATTTTCTGGTATTTGTGGCTGAATTCTGGATCACTCTTGTAGAGAAGCGTCCAATCAAAATTCTCGTGTCCACAAGAGTTGAACACGGTGGTTATCGCCACGATCCGTGGTCGGCTAAGGCAGTCTGCAACATTATTGTTGCTTCCCTTCTTTTACTTGATGTTCAAATGAAATTGTTGTATATATGTGGACCACTTCTGATGGCGATCGTTTTGTAACTTCCCTTGTGTCTATATGAACTGCAGGAGTCGGTGGTCTGTGTGGATAATCGTTCCCTTCCCCAAAATGTAATGCTTCCATTGTTGGCAAGCCTGTACAATGAAATACATCTCTTTGTCATAAGTGGGATATTTGCTGACTATGTCAGACAGTGTCTCACTATGATATGCAACTAGATTCCCTTGTTGAGTAAGTACTGCCCCAATAGCATAGTCAGAGGCATTTGTCTCGATCTCAAATGGTTGTTGCAAGTCTGGTAATGTGAGCACTAGGGCACAACAGAGGCGATGTTTCAATTCTGCAAATGCCTTCTGTTGAGTTTTCGACCAAAATAATTTTGCTTTCGCTCCTCCTTTGGTGACTTGACCCAAGGGCCAAGTGATATGAGACAATCCCAACACGAATCTGCGATAGAAATTAGCAAGGCCCAGAAAGCTGCGAAGCTATGTTAGAGTAGTTGGGGTTGTCCAATCCCGAATGACTTAGATCTTGGTTGGATCCACATGTACCCCACACTCATCAATAATGTATCCCAGATACTGAACCTAGGTCATGCCAAAAGTGCACTTGTCTAAATTAGCACACAACTTGTGCTGCCGCAGTGTTTGGAGGACCTGCCGGATGTGGTGGAGGTGCTCTTCCCAAGTCTTGTTGAATATCAGGATGTCATCCAAGTACACTACTACAAATGAGTTGGTGAATGGCCACAAGATGTCGTCCATCAATCTCATGAAGGTTGCAGGAGCATTCGTTAGCCCGAAAGGCATGACCAACCTTTCGAAAAGGCTCTCCTTGGCTTTGAAGGCAGTCTTCCACACATCGGTCGGTTCAATCGGTACCTGGTGATACCCGTACTTTAAGTCGATCTTGCTAAAATATTTTGCCCCTTTAAGCTGGTCCAGGAGGTCATCAATCCCTGGGATCGGGTACCTATTCCAGACAGTGATCTTGTTCAACGCCCGGTAGTCAATACAGAGTCTCCAAGTCCCATCCTTCTTCTGTACCAACATGATCGGGCTCCCGCAGGGCGATGAACTTGGACGGATGTGACCCTTTTGCAGAAGCTCCTAAATTTTCCTCTTGATTTCATCATTCTCCAGAACAGAGCGTCAATAGATCGGTCCATTGGGAAGTGGCGCATCTGGGATCAGATCGATGGGGTGCTTGACCTGACAGTGGAGAGGCACCTCGGTGGGTGAGGTGAATATGTCCCAGTACACCTCCACGACCTTATCCATTTGTTGTTGTCATGCGGAGGGGCCCTGTCTGGAGGTCGTGGCCACGATCTTCTTATTTCCCTGGGGGCGGATCATCAATAAAACAAACTTTCTAGTTTTGGAAATGAGCTTACTACATTGTTTTGCAGTAACTAAAGAGATAGCGGCAGGAGGTGGTACCTTTGGTATCCTGTACAAATTATTTCCCAAAGTAATAATAACAGTGCGAGGCCGGGAATCATACACAGCATGTTGCTTCCATAAGTATGGTTGACCTAATAATACATCACAAACATCAAGAGGAGCAATATCACATAATACCTCATCGGTGAAGGTCTTCATGATCCCATCAAGCCTCAAATGACCACAAAATGGTTCATTTGGATCATTAGGTGTCCTAATGCCCACATCCAACGTCCTTGTTCTTTGTCATCAATCATTGCTTACTCGTCCATCTTTCTCATTAATTTTGTCATCAATGACAATCATAGACAACCATATTCATCAATCTTCCCCTTTGTCATTGATGGAAACTACAATTTCTCTCCCCCTTTGACATTAATGACAAAGGGTCAAGTAGCCATTAAAGGCTTCACAATGCCAAAGAAAAAAAAATAGATTTGAATGCATCATTTTAACTTTTGATTTGAGCTTTGGATCATCTTTAAATTCCACATAAGTGCTCCCCCTTTCAAATAGGCTGTTGTGATTAACGTTTTGAAGCAAGTTGTGTGCTCCTTCTTTGCTCCAGCTCCCCCTAACAAGTATACTGTTATAACTAGTTTGAACATTTGAAAACTCCCCTTTTCTACTTCATCAGCCCTGGATTGCAACCATTACAAAGCACAAAACAAATACATCCTTTTGAAGTGGATTTGGATGTCCTTTCTTTGCCAATACATCATATAGAAGTTGTGTATTGTCTTCTTGTAGATATGACAGTTTTGTTTGCAGCTTGTTTCAATAATGCCATATAACAAATTCATTTATGCTCGTTATTTAGGCCTTCTGAAAAATTCCTTGTACAAGTCTGCAGACATTGTACCATTTGCTACGAGCATTATCCCTTTACCCGGTGTGCATTTGAAGTACATTTTTCAGACTCTGTGGGTATATTTCAATGAGCAGTGGGCATGACACCATGCCTACGGTCATTTCTTCTTTCCATGTGGGAATTCTCCAGACCTTGGTGAGCATTTGCGGGCATAATTTACTTAACAGCTATTTTTCTTTATTGATGTGGGAATCCTCTTACCTCTCATACATTTTCAAAGTCCTTTCTTCCTTAGGACTCATGGACTGCCATGAACTTCAAGTTGACTTCTTCCAAATCTTGTAAAGTTGTATTCTCACGATTTGCATTGATAGATTCAAAACTTGTCTACTCAATGACTTCACAAATTCCATAGCTATGTTCTTACAAGGTTAGCATCAATGCTTCTGTTGAATTTGCTATCAGATAAGATCTGCACTCTCACATTTGCTTTGATTACTCGATACGTTTTATCACAAGATCTAAAATAATGGATTCACCAGTCCCGTAGCTATGTCCATACTAAGTCTGTACATGCCAAGTTTACAGTGATATCTACACTAACTGGCTCAACTATATTCCCAATATGAGTCACACAAACAGATAAAATTAATTGTTTCGTGAATACTTCCATGTCAATCATATCCAAAGCTAGAGAGAGTCATTGGTGCACTTTTATGGATGAATACATCAGCAAGAATTTAATAAATTCATAAAAGGTAAGCATCAATGACAACATTTCAGTGCTACTACTCCTCCTATTAACATTTAACTGCCATCTTCACTTATTTTGGTTCAACTAGAGAAAGTTCATGAGATCACAGGAAATTATTATTGCTCCCACTATCATCTTGCCAATGTAGCCACGATCCTAGGACATGTCTTTGGAGTGACCATCATATACCTTTGAGTCGATCCTCCAACAATGAACTCATGGTTTACTCAAAGTCTTTGGAATACTTTAAGTATGGCTTTCCATACGACATCCACCTTCACCTTTTGTGCATTGGTCTTCAACTTCATTTAGATCCAGCAAAATATTTTTTATTACCCATACCTTAGAGTGTCCTTGGCTTAGATTGTTTGTCCTTTGACCTTCAAAACTTCCTATGTCATTCTTCTTCCAATATTCATAGACTTTTCTTGCTGATGTATATGATGGGCTCACCCTAGGTTGACTCCTTTGACTTGGGAATTATTGAGCCTTGTAACCAAAACCACTACATGAGTAGCACCTCATTGTGTGATAGTTGGCAGCAATATGACCAAGATGATTACATGTCCAACACCTAACTTTGTCATTAGGGCTTCCCTCACTTTTTCTTCCATTGAATCTACATTCCATAGCTTTATGACCAAAATTAGAGCAAGAAAAGCAATAGCCATTAAATCTATTTTCATACCTTGAAGTTTGGCTCCATCTTAGAGTTGTCCTTCTTCTTTCAAATGAATGGCCTTGATGAGTGGGAGTAGCTTCGTAAGGTACTTTTGAATTTTCAACTTCTTTGTTGGCATGTGCAAGTGCATGAACAACCTCGCTGGATTCAGTTTCAGGAGTTCTGTGGGACCTCAAGACTTCTTTCATTTTTTCTTCTTCCTTCTTAAACCCAAGGCCAAACTTGTCAGAGGAAATCCTTTGACACTTCAGAATTTCATCAAGGATGACTGAACTTTCATTGAACTTCACATGATATTTTGACTTCTCAATCTTCTTTCTAAGACCAACAACTTCTATTTCAAGCATCTGATGTTCTCTTTCTTTTTCTTCCAGCTGAAGCTTCATAACATCTTCTATTATTTTAGCTTCTTCCAACTGGATCTTTAGATCAGTATTAGCCCATCTTGCTTCTTCAAGATCTTTAGGATCTACACCAATCTCTTCTTGTTCTTTTGCTAATCCAATCTTTAATTCCTTGATTTCATCATTTTGCTCTTGCAGCTAAACTTGCAAGTCTTTGTTCTTGAGCTTTAACTTCATTAGCAAATCTTTTGTCTCCTATTTGTATTTTTCAAATACCCTTGTCATTTTATTCTTAAGTCTTGGATTAGATCTAAGATCAATATCTGTCAAAGTGCTTGAAAATGCATTATTTGCTTTCAACAAAACTTCTTCTTCATCTTCTGTAAGAACAACTTCATCATCATTACATTTAGAGTTATCATCCATTGAAGAGTACTTACCTTCACTTGTATTTGAAGCTTGTACCTGCTTTTCATCTTGCTTTTCATCCTTGACTTCTGCTTCCTTTTCTTTGTCTTGACTCCTCCTTTGGTGTTCTTCCATCTTGAACCAGAGATCCTTGGCTGAAGTGTAGTTTCCAATTCTTTCTTTAATAGGGCTTGAGAGTCCGTCCATCAAAAACTTCAATGAAACTTGATTGTATTTCTCAACTGTTGCCTTTGTCTTATTGTTGGGCAGGTTAGGTGGATTAACCACTATTTCCGAAACCCCGAATTGCTTCAAGTAACTTTTTATTTTACTTCTCCATCCAAAATAACCTGATTTTTCCAAGACTGAACCTTCATGGTCAATGAGCTTTGTTAATCCTTCAATGATTGTGTCCCCAAATCCCTTCAATATTGTTAGCTTTATGTTGAAGGCCCTGCTCTGATACCAATTGTTAGACTCACTGGCTCACCGAGAGGGGGGGGTTGAATCGGTGAGCTTGGACTTACTTCAATTTTCACTTCTTCAAGCTCTAAAACTTAAGTCATCATTTCACATTCAATTCAACATCATATTCATCAATAAACTATGCATCAATAATTAATTCATTCATCAAATAAAAAGCATAATCATCAACACATTGCATAAGAGACACAAGATATAATATTTGTAATATTTTTGTATTTCAATGGCTGTGACCGTGAGGTAAATCAGCACCTACTAATACATAAACACCTACTTCTATCCAATACTCTGCTTGGTCTTTTCTTAGATCCTGCTAAGAAAATAGTTACAAGTCCCAGCTTGCAATTACATATGAATTATGTCACATCATTTATAGTTCGTCACTTGTCATCTCAACTGTAACAACTATAACTCTCATGTCATCAACTTGTCATCAGTGTGTTGCTAACAGCAGCCATCAACTTATCAAGTCATTTTCATATCATTATCTTCAAGTGTCCTGTACATGTCAAGTTTTTTTTCATGTCCATCAACACAACTACCAATGCCTTCAAAATCAATCGTATATAATTATTGCTCTTCTTCTTGATTCCATGTTCTTCTCGTTTATTCATCGCAGTCCATAGTTCATCTTGACACCTTAGTTACATGGGGTAAAATGAAGGATTTAGACTAACACTTTAATCCTTAAATCATTTCGAATGCAATCAACCAAATTGTCCTCATAACTCATGTTGGGTTTACTATCTATGCAATTTTGCACAAAAACTCAAAGCAAACTATTCTTGATCAGAGTTCTTCATGTTCTGTTCATCAATCTTACAGCATTCCTCCTGCTATTCTTCTTTTTCCAGTGATCTTCTCAGTGCACATTTATCCCACATTATAAACAAATGGATGCCTCAGTGTCACCCCAAAACTAAAGAGGAAAAAAAAGGAGACTGTGACTTCCTTAGTCTTCAACTTCTCCACCCGAAATTCCTCAGCAGCTAAAACACCCAAATTCATAGAGCTATCTCTTTTACATTCCTTCACATTCATGTACACTTGAATTCTTCTCTACAGCTTGCATCTGTTCTTTGCATGCTTTAAAAACTTGTCTAAAATCTAACTTGTGGCTGTCACAATCCACTGTTCACCTGAAATTCGAATAAAGAAAGAAAACTTCAAAAACTTCACAATGCTACTGCGGCTGCTACAGTAGATTCACTTCACTGAAAATTTCAAAGCTATATCCAATTAGTCTACCCACAAAACCAAAAATGCTTATGAGATGAGGGCGTGAGGTATTTATACGCATTTTCCATAATGTATTTTACTGAGCCGACCTTCCAAATAATTTGCATTTTTATCTTTCAAGGTTGGGTCGACTTGTTTGAAATGTATTTTATTTTTTACTTGAATGTTTTATTTGGAGCTGACCTCAAATAATTTTCAAATTATGTTTTGATTTAAGAATCAAAGCCCAAGGTTTGTCCATGGCTCCAACTCCATCAGCATCGCAATAGGTCTCCATCACATCCCAATAGACAACTTGCCACATTTATTTAGCTTCAAGCTACAAAGTGTGTGGGTTCAAGGCCCAAAGGCATTATATGCATTGGTTTCAAGGACTCTTACCACGATATCATATAATATTTATGCAAGATGCTTTCCATGGAATTCTTGTTTGACCAGATAGTTTCTATGGACATCAAGGCCATCACAAATACCTCCAATCTTAAATACAAGGATACATTTAAGCTTTATCATGATCATATAATGTCCATGAGCCATCATACCACCATATATACATTCTCATGCATTAGGACCATCCCCAAGGGTTTGATGATCTCATCAAGCCTCAAATGACCACAAAATGGGTCATTTTGCTCATTAGGTGTCCTAATGCCCACATCCAACGTCCTTGTGTTTTGTCATCAATCATTGCTTGCTCGTCCATATTTGTCATTAATGTTATCATCAATGAAAATCATTGACAACTATATTCATCATGTTTATCATACCTTCAATCTCAACCATGGATTTCTGATGGTCTGCTTATCGGTTTTCCAAAGCAATGCAAATTTTGGGCATGCTCCTTGCCATGTCTCCAACTGTAACTGATTCCTGGATGGAGTGAACATTAAAAAATCTCTTTCTCACTGGGAAGTCTTTAAAGTAATGTGGCCCATCACACTCCCAAGATTTTAAGTGTTCCCTTTGTGCAGTGTTCTTGTTAAAAGCTGTAGGAGGTTCTTTTACAGCAGAATTATGTGGCTTAAAATTTTGGTAGTTATTACTTTGATACCACTTATAGTTATTCCCTTTGTTTTTGTGGAATTTATTATGTTTCTTTCTTGGATCAAAGTTATTTTTCTTTTTACTCTTGCAATTTGGTATACTTTTTCTTTTATTTTTGTTTTGGTCGTAACATAAGTTTGCCTTTCTCACTGCTTCCTCTAGCGTCTTCGAATTGTCATACTCAATTCGTTCTTTGAAGATGTTATGCAAACAACTGAGAAAACGGTGTATTTTAGGTTTTTCATCAATTATGTAAGGTACGTAACGAAGTAGGCTCAGAAATTTACTGCAGATCTCTTTCATAGTCATAGATCCTAGTCTTAACTCATAAAATTATTTGGTCTTCTCTTCGTAGTACTGTTCTAACAGGTATTTTCTTTTTAAATGATTTTTTTTAAGTTTTCCAAGTTACATATCTTTCATTTATTCCCTTGACTTTCTTTATATCTTGCCACCATATCTCTGCTTTTCCATTCATATTATAGATTTCTATTTTAGCCTTTAGTTCCTCAGAATAATTGTATATTTGAAAATACTTCTTCATCCCTGACAACCAGGCTTCTGCTTCTTCTCCTTTTTCAATTTCACCATTAAACATTGGTGGTTTAATATTTTTAAAATCCCCAGATATTTCCTCATATGGTCTGTACTTATTTTTCTTTTTGTCATCATCACTGCTTCTGCTTGAATCTTGTTGTTTTCTTGAGTGTGTGTTTGACTGATTCTTCATTGGAAGTTTCAGGTTCATGACTAAAAAATTCCAACTTCCTTCCCTTACTTTTGTAAGGTGTAGTTTTTGGTAGGTCATGTTCAGATCCCTTGTTCTTTTATTTTTCGTCGTTATGTATTTTAGTTAATAAAATAGTATTTAATTCCTCTTGAGCTTTTAGAATGTGTTTCGATTATCCTCTTTGACGCTTCTTAGTTCTGATCTAAGTTCTTTCACATTTATTTGTAGTTTAGATTTATGATCTTCACTTTCATTCAGAGTCACCCAGATTTCCCCATCCCTTAAATTACCCTCTTCATTATTTAAAGGATTTTCCAGACGGGGTTCTTCCTTTGCAGACATCCATGCATCTGCCATGTTTTTCATGCAAGATTACAGTTATCCTTCTCTTTTTGTTTTGTAAGAGAATTTAAACCAAAAAATAAAGTAGAACAGTTTTTTTGGTTTCTTTATCAATTTAAGTGTTGAGCCAGTTCAGGCCTAGTGCTACAACCATGCTCTGATACCATTACGTAACACACCTCAAAATCATAAATATATTTTTATTTGCATGCATTGATTTACTATAAATTACTAGCAAATTACTCATGTTTTACCACTGCAAGTTGTTAATATATTTATCTCGTCTTATTATGTCAGGTTTTGTTGGTTGAGGCAGTGGCTATCTCCTCTGAAACATTCATCCATAACCATACATGTGATGTTTTCAGTTTACTTTCTTTTAATTTGATTGTTTTTACTAGGACATTAAACTCCCTAAGGATGGGGAGACTATCACTGGTCTTGATCACATCTGCTATGTAATATGGTTGTTTAGAGTGATTTAAAGGCCTTAGGCCTTATCATAGCCTAATATTATGGTATGTGTGGTGACCCTCCCCTTAAGCGCGATGCCTTGGGGTTTGTAAGACATGTGCTATTAACCATATTGTAACCCTTTGTAAAATTAATGCAAAGTTTATGGTTCACAATGAAATGGTTTGTTTGGCATAGTGTAAAGGTTCTGCTATGATATGTTTACTCCATGGTTCACATGATATATTATATGGTTTTCGTTTGGTGTTTGACCCAAGGTTCGATTTGATGTTAAAATATATGTGCAATGATTAACGCCCTATGATTTTTCTCGCCATGAGTTAATATGGTAATTCGGTTGACTTAATTATTTGTCCTGGTTGTGAGTTGACAGTGCAGCCATGCTCTTGAGTTGGCTTGAGAAGAGATCTATGCCTTACACCTGGATGGTGGGATTGCAAGGTTTAAATTTTTTTGGTTGTCAGAACCTTGTTATTGTAATGGTGGTTTTTGTTCGGAGGCCAGTGAGAGTTGAATATCTACTCTGTGCTGAGCTCTTCTTTGTTTATGGTTTGATGTTGCGTTAATTGCATTGTTCTTGATCCCTTCTAAAGTATTTTGGGCTCCCATGGCTTCCTCAATGCTCTGCCTTTCAAGGTTGGTGCTTCAATGAGCCAGCCATCACTTCAACCATGTGTATTGTTTGTTAAACAGGTGAGAAGAATCTGTAACTTATCTCTGCACTTTTACTTCGTATACAACCATTGTTTTACAAAGTTTAGTAATATATTTGTTGTGGTTGCAGGAAGAGGAGGGATAAGGGTACTTTAGAGGAGTCGACCCCTTTCCCTCTCTACAACACGCCAAGGTAAGGGTTTAAGCATTTTTTCCCCTTTTAGTTTTGTTATTAAAATGCGATTATGGCCGAATCTTGCATTGTTTACAGGTGGAAAATGCTGGAGAGGGAGGCGATAGGGCCACCTCCTCCCATGCCTATGTTTTTAAATGCCCAGGTATACTATGCTAAAACCCTTTGTTTTCTATTACTGCCTGAAGTAATTAACTGTTGGTTGCAGGTAACGTTGGTATGAGTATGGTTCGAGAGGGAAAAACACACCAGTTTGTTAAGATAATTTTTCCCTTTTGTTTAACAATTTTGTAGAATAAAAACCCTTGGGGTTTACCTGGCACAGTCTCTACAGCCATTTTCTTCAGCAACGTTTTTAGATGCACTATATATTTTTTTAAGGTTTTTCGATAGGGTTTAGATGCCATCTCGAATGGACTTACTCCAATACTCTTTCAGTGATTAACAATGGTTTTTAAAGAATAGAATGTGGAATCCATCCGATATGGGCTTACAACCCCTTCTGTGTATGTGATATGATTTAAAAGAAAGACCTATCCCTAGGGTTTGTGCAATTACTATTGTGAGTTTTTGCTTGTAAACTATTTATTATTGTTAAGGAACAACCCTTTAGGGTCTATATCGTGAAATGCATTCATGTTTGTAAACTGTTTATTATTGTTAAGGAACAACCCTTTAGGGTCTATATCACGAAATGCATTCATGTTTAAAGAATTGTTGATGATGGCAGTCATCAAGAATGGTCGTATGACCATACTCCATTATTTGAATTCGACCCATGAGGTCTTTATGTTTCGATGTTGTATTTGGTTATTCGGATTGTAAAATTATAATGGATGCCATCCTTCGATGGTCTTACAGCCATGAATGTATTTGACAAAGTTTTCTTATTTGAATACATATAGAGGCATTTGTTTGTTTAACCTATAGCACCATTGCTTTAGTATCTTGATTTTAATTCAATGGCTTCCATCCCCCCAATGGTCTCCCGACCATGTACACGATATATAAAAATATAACTGTAAGGATGCCTATGTCTGTAATATAATGGAGTATGAAGTAGATGCTTACAATTTGTATTATGTGTTTATCCTTTGCATAAATGATGGTAGCCACTAGATGGACTTATAACAATTTCTTTATTAACTTAGTGTTTGTTTTAAATTATTACGACCCATAGGGTCTGCGATTGCATGTGAAGTAAATACCATCTTTTGTTAAGGCTCGGCTGCCATCAATGATGGGATTTAATGTCGGTCCTTGGGAAATTAAGATTTGCTTTAGTGATTTGGTTTTGATATGAAATCATAGTTGCAACAGCTAGAGTGTATGCCTATGATTGTGTTGTGGATTTTTATCTAATAACTTACGAATCCTCTATCATAATGGAACTAAATACATGGAGATCCATAAAATATATGTTTATAATATTATTATGATTGTTAAGGGATTATCCCTGTATTAGTTATGTTGTAGGTTTATTTATAGAAGTTCAGTTCTGTTTATTGATAAAATTCTATAATAATATGTTAATACATTTCTAGATATGTGTAGAACTAGATTTATAAATAAACTTGTTGTTTTTAAAGAATGGAATAGAAATTATTCCTCCTTCTGTCTAGATCATGAGATAATTAGATTTATACTAACAATCGTTAGAAAATTCAATGATTCTAATTACTATCAGTTTCGATTTACAGACTAGGAAATAAATACAAAGGAAAAGAATGTAGAGGTATGGTAACTAGATCTGTCACACAGGAGAGAAGTAGATATAAATCGATAACATATCCATTAAGCACAAAATTCAATTTCCATCATATAACCAGTAAAAAGAAAGAAAATCCTAACTCGGGTATGGATGCCTCATCTAAGAACTTTTCTAAATACCATTTAACATTTATAAGCAAACATGGCTGAATAAAAACTGATAAATGAATCTAGGCTAATCTATGCATACTAGTTTTTACATCAATCATTCAGATCCAGGATAAAACATTATACTGTAAATTTAAAACATAGAATAAGAACCTGGCACCACTGTTGGGTAAACAAAAGTGGAAAAGATGTTCCTCCCAACCAACTCCCGGAGCAGCCAAGTTATTTGCTCTAGAACCCCCAAGCCTGTTCATTGAACCACAAGAGAATAATCCTTCAAAGCGCTATCCCTTGCATTCTCATATTTAATCATCGTCTAATGCTAGCCTACTGCTTGCTTATGGAGATACTATTATATAGTATTTTTCCTAGGACTTGGTCATTTATGAGCCTCCTTCTCTTTAACATTCAACTAGGAGTTATGGCGTGGTTTTTGGGGATGATGCCTCTGCATCTTGAGTTGTCACTCAATAGCTTCAACCACTTGTATTTTCATCTTGTGGGTCAACAAACACTCTTCAAAAACTATTTCCACTTTTGTCCCCCCTTCAGTATATTTTAATTAACAAATAATAATTCATTACAAATGTTTTATTTTTTACTTTTGGTAAAAAATAATAAAAATAATAATTAAAGTATTTTTCAGCAAAAATTAATAACAAATTATTAATTTCAGGTGCATTACAGGTTGAGTTAGAGGCTAACAGAAGAAGGTGGGTAACTCCAGTCGTGAAAGGAGTTGAAGACCTTCTATGGGAAGGAAATGGCAGTGGACCCAGATGGTTTATGGATGACCAAGGGAAAACTTCGGTGGAAGAACTAAATCGTAGCAGAACTCAATCTAGTTAGAGGACCAGAAGGGTTGGGAATACCACGAGTGGAGATGGACAACCAAGTAGTGGTCGGAGGATTCAATGATGATGGGCCAGTCGTAAGGATTGGAGGTTGAGACTAGGGTCGCGATGGAACTAGTTGAGGACAAGGGTAGGTCAAGTGGAGAAATGGCTAGACAAAATGCAGGTGGACCAAAGACTAGGGAAATCCAGTACAAACCATGGGGTTGTGAGGAGTCTACAAGTAGAGTGACAAGAAGGCAATCGAAGCTGAGAGAAACTTACTTGTGAAGAGAGGCCAGCCTACGTGTGGTCGTGGTCAAGGAATAGAACCAGTAACTGTTGAGCGCAACGAAAGATAGGAAATGTGGTACAAGTAGCAGAACGTGGACAACGAGAATGGACAAGGTGAAGAATTGACGAGGGAATTCGACATAGTTGTCTGGTTGCAAACGAATTGGTCAGAATATAGTCCAATCGAAGGGAATGTTGATGGAAGAAAAGAAGAATACAATTTGGAGTGGATTTGGAGTGGTCAATGACAGGACGAAACGATGGATATAGAGGAAGTCAGAAGTGAGCACGATAGTGAAGCAGAGGATTCGGATTAACATCGACAATAAAGAAGAAGAACAAGCAAGGAAATAGTCCAGTCGAAGGGAATATCGATGGACGAAAGCATACGACGTAATAGGAAAGTCACAGTTGGCGACTAATGAATAGACAATGAGTATCAGTTGTGAGCCGAATGATGAGAAATCTGAAAACATAGATAAACAAAGGTGTGTCACAGAAGCAAGGAAGGTAAGTAGAAAAGTTGCAAAATCAGTGATGGTGGTAGGTGAGGATGCCAATTGGCACTACGCACCATAGGGAATTACGAAAGAAGCTAGAAGCTTGTAGAAGTTGCTTGAACGGGAAGGTAAGGTGGTGGACAAGCTGTATAAATAGAGGTCGAAGTAGAGTATAGACTGAGTGTCTAAAACAAGGGCTTTTCCCTAATTGTAATCACTCATGCAATATGATTTCAATTATTAATACAAGCCATGATCCTAGGCGTTATATCTGTTGTTTGTTTTTGTTGTGGGCACCTTGATCAGCACCCGACCAAGGTCGTGTTTGCATCAATAATGTTGGAATCCATGCATGTTTTAAGGACATGTTACTTCCCCATATGGGGTGTCTTCTTATAGAGATCATCATTATGAGAAAAGGACGATGATGGCGGTGGGGTGTAGACACAGGGTAGAACCAAGGTTCGTGCATTTAAAGATCGTTCCTTCCATGTTGATCAATTTTCACTTTGTATGCATCCCACCGTCGTGTTGGTTATGACGATGGGATGTGTTGAATTGAATTTTGCATGGTTTATAGGCTCATCCATTGACGCGAGGAACAACTGGTACTCATTTCTCAGGATGTGTGGATGCCGAGGTGTTGCAGAAGCTGTGGGAACATATCAACATACCATTGAGCTCACATTTTCAAAATGGTCAAAGGCTTCCAGCCAGTGAGGAATCCATTATCATGCTTGCAAGCCGATGGTTGGGGATGCGATTGAAGAGTGTTTCATCGCCATTACTAATGAGCTATTAGGTATCTGAAATGAGGCAAAATATCCGGGGGATGAGACGAAAGAGAAAGCTCATTCCTTAGCCATCCTAGTTAAAGGAATCATCGACAAAATGGTGGATGTTACATAGGGTCTACATTCCACCTCCCTCAATTCCATGGCTTGGCCAATGTTCCTCTGTCGACAAAACCATTAGCAGCCATTCATCAGAGCATCAACAACATTGAAGGCATAAAATAGGAGATCAATAAAGAAGTAGACATTATTCATGCTACTCATGAAGGTGATGCGGCCGTTGTTCCAAAGGATTAAAAACCTGAGGCTTTGGATCCATCGTCTCGTCGACGTCATCTGGACACAAGTCTTGTGGCGAGTTCAAAATGTTAAAATGTCAGGTGTTGTGTGTTTGGATTGCATGCTAGATGGAAATTGTGTCTTTTTTATTTATGCATGATCCTCCATCTATCAGTCATTTTGTGGTCTTTTTTTATGTAAACATAGGGTCCATAGCAATGTCTAGCAATCATATTTTTGCAACTCAAAAAATAGTATAAATCTGCAAGCAGCTTTTTTAAGTCTGAAAATAACCACCATGTAGAAAAATCTAGAATCCAAATGTAGTAGATTTAAGTCTAACAAGAAATAGCTGAAGTACTTCAAGTATTTGTCTTTTTGGCAATTTTTTCAAACAAACTTTGACCAACTAGAGTTAGTCTTACCCAATGCCAAACTCTCTAGTATTTGTTTTTTTTTGCAATTTTTTCAAACAAACTCTGACCAACTAGAACTAGTCTTACCGAATGCCAGAGTCTCTAGCATTTGTAAGTCCGTAGTATTTGTATTTTTGGCAATTTTTTCAAGCAAACTTTGACCAACTAGAGTTAGTCTTACCGAATGCCAGAGTCTCTAGCATTTGTAAATCTCTAGTATTTGTGTTTTTGGCAATTTTTTCAAGCAAACTTTGACCAACTAAAGTTAGTCTTACGATCTTACCAAATGCCAAAGTCTCTAGTATGTGTCTTTTTGGCAATTTTTTTAAACAAACTTTGACCAACTAAACCTAGTCTTACCCAATGCCAAAAGTCTCTATATATATAGATTTTATACCATGTAATATAATGTTCTTACATTCCCACTTAAAAAAACAGTCTTCAAAGAAAGTTCCGACCGAAAACTTCATTTCTCCACCATTTCAATGTTTTATTTCAAGTTATTATTATTATTAAATGAAGTTTTAAATTACAACATTAACATTACTAATTATCTTTAAAACCCTCGGCAACTTTATAAGGAAAAAACCAAATAACATGAAATTTGAATATTAAAATCTTTGTGGACTACTTCCATTACGATATTACATCCATCCAACTTCCATAATAAAAGACAAAAACGAGATGGCTTTCTTAATTTTGGCTGTCAACGCTCGACTTGAATCTCCTTCGCATACAAGCGGAGCTCGATCGAATTCTGAAAGACTGATGATCAAAATTTGTATATAAAGGTAATTAACTCCTATTCTGACTACTCCTTATCACCTATGGTGCATATTCACTACACCAATTCTTCAAACAGTCATGGGAACCGTGGCACCGATTCTGTATTCCCAATTTACGTTGCCCCATTGTAGCTTCTCATTGTCGTCAGCTTCCGCATCTCACACACGAAAGCTTGAAAGTTTGATCTAAGATTTATGGGAATGAGGGCTGTTACGGTTAACCTGTAACGGATGGGCTGTTACGGTTAACCTGTAACAGATTTTTTTGCTCGAGAAGTCTTCTATACACTTCTGTGTTATAGACTTTTGTATTTTGGGATAAACTTTGACACAACTATATTGCTACAGATTTATAATATCATAATCAAATATTAAGTAGACTTTTGTCACTAACATTGGAGATAAAAACTCAAGTTTTCACAGGGGGAAATATTTATAGATTTTCTTGTATGTTTCACAAGACAGTAAATGGAGAAGATGTTTGGCATCAATAAAACATGCATTCAACAATAAACTATGGATTTATATATATTGTCCTCACATAATAACCTTTGAAATTTACAAGGATTTTTCACCTAGCTTCCATTCTCAATACTTTCCAAAAACACAGAGCTTGAGCTCTTCAACTCTCCACAGAGTTTTTCCTTCTTCTTCTCTTTTATCTCCACACTTACAAGAATCTCTATGTTTTTCATTTTTTTTGTTCTTCTACATATACAGAGACTAAAATTTACTTCTCTTGGAAGCTACCCACTTACCTTAAATACTGTAATAACTATCTACCTAAAATTTAATTTAAAAACTTTATATATGAGAAATCTAAACTGTTTCGTTATCAAAAAAAACCTAACAAAAACTTACCTACTACATATTCTTATACCTGAATGATACTAGGATCACCCAGTAATTAATATTTCCAACTAGATCCTCTCTCTCCAACAGTTTTCGAAACCATCCCCTTCAATTTCTCTGCAAGTCTCGTCATCTCCTTGCCTACATCTTCTGTCAATATCAGCCTCACATTGCACAACCCGTTTGCACAGATTCTGTATTCCCAATTCGTTTTGACCCATTGTGCGATCTCATTATCGTCAGCTTCTGCATCTCACCCACGAAAGCTTGCAAATTTGTTGTCGAAGATCCTCCCTCTCCAACAGCTTTGGAAGCCATCTCCTTCAATTTCTCTGCGCGTCTTCTCATCTCCTTGCCCTCATCTTCAATCAACACAAGCCTCAACACTTCCTTCATTCTTTCCTCCTCAGGAACACCATCTTTGTGTTGGCAAAACCGGACTCCTGTACCAAATTGCTCTGCGACTTGCTTTGAATTGAAGTGTTGATCCCCAAACATCGGCCATGTGATCAAAGGAATGCCCAGAGATGTGCTCTCCAGTGTGGAGTTCCACCCGCAGTGGGTCATGAAGGCGCCTACCGACGGATGGGAAAGAATTAGAAGCTGAGGCGCCCATCCCCATATGATTAACCCTAACCTTTTGTTCTTCATTCTGTCCTCGAAGCCATGGGGAAGATGGCTGACTTGAATGGCATCTGCTGTTGCTGTGTCTGCAGTAATGGTATCGTATTTTGGGGGCGTTTTGATGACCCACACGAACGGTTGGTCGCTGGCTTCCAAACCCCTGGCCAACGCAACAGTTTGTCGTTCAGATAAGAAGGTCTGGCTTCCGAACGAAACATAGACCACCGAACGCTGTCTCTGAGAATTCAACCACTGGACCAGCTCGTCCTCGCTGATGTCTTCCAATTTCCCTCTTCCCGTCTTCCCTGCAAAGCTCGGCGGAAGGACCGGACCTATAGACCAGATGGGTTTCCCTGCCAGGCTTCTGAGGTGCCTTAGGTGCGCAGGCTCGAGGTCCTCGAATGTATTAATGAGCATTCCCCAGCCATCAGTCAGCTTTTGTAAGCTCCGGGCGACGGACTGCTGCATCGGGTTCGACATGTCGGGCTCGAAGAAGTCGACGTCTATCTCGTTCTTATTGAATCTGAGTGGACTCGGCAAATTCATGCTTAGAACGACACTGTCCCTTTCTTTCTGTAACCCGTTGTGAGCTATCGAAGCTCCGAAGGAGTCGAGCAGCGTCGTGGAGAACGCCCCGCATGTATTGAACAAAACTCGGGGAACACCATACTTTTCACCGGTCTGCAGAGTCCATAGCATGAAGAAATCGCTAATGATACAAACCGGCGCAGAACGGCCCGTTCCTTGTTCTTGTTCTTGTTCTTGGAGCTGTCCTTGGAGCCAGCGCTCAAAGGGCTCTGCAAGCTTCTCGGCAAGATTGAAAATGAGACCAACGGACTCGGAGGGAACGACATCGGCGCTTTCGCGTCCCTCCGGCAGTCCTTGGACGGTAGGTGTGGCAAGAACTAAAGCACGAATATCCAAACCGGCGGATTGAGCTTCAGCCATGGTTCCATCTAGACGGGAAGCATTTGAAGGCGTGGTGACATAGCTTACTGCGGCGCCATGTAGAGCCAGTAACCTAGCTAGATCGAGGAAAGGGATGAAGTGACCCAACCCCGGGAATGGAACCAATACGACGTGGGGCTTCTGAAAACCCTTCATTGTGATTAAACGATTTAATGGAAATCGAACGAAACTCTGAACTGGGTAGCTGTTTAACCTTTTGCATTGATACATGAATGTATAGCATCTCGGCAGATGGCCATCTATGAAGATCAAATATACGAAGAATGTTTGAAAACTAAGACCGATATGCCGTGGAAATCTGAAACTCTCTGCTTCGGTTAAGCGATGTTTGAAAACTGAGACCGATATGCCGTGGAAATCTGAAACTCTCTGCTTCGGTTCAGCGATGTTTGAAAACTGAGACCGATATGCCGTGGAAATCTGAAACTCTCTGCTTCGGTCAAGCGATGACGATAGGTCATCCAAATGGAACGAAAATGTAATCTCTATTAAAGGGATAAGCATCAGCAAAAATTAATCAGCTTGTTGTACAGAAATTATTATTGTGATTATTGTGGGCTTATTGTTAACGGTGGGATCTTAAAGTGTTAAAGATCCAACGATAATATATCTGACTTAGCAATCATTACTATATTACTGTAGGCTTAATGCTAATTATTGGATTTCAAAATACAAGATCCAATCACCAATAATGAACCTAAAGCAACAATTATTGAATTGGTGAAAATAATATATCTGACTTAGCAATCATTACTATATTACTGTAGGCTTAATGCTAATTATTGGATTTCAAAATACAAGATCCAATCACCAATAATGAACCTAAAGCAACAATTATTGAATTGGTTGAATTGGTGAAAATAAAAATGAGAGCCAGGGTTCAAAATTGAGCCTTTCACAGCCCTTTCAAAGGGTTTTAGCCCTTCTCAAAAGTGTAAAGTTAAAATTGCCCTTCAAAAAAAATTTAAAATTTGAATTTTACACTTCCAATTAAGAAGGGCATAATTTATATCAACATTTTTCAAAAGAAGGGCAAAATATGAAATTACCTATCTTGGAGAAGCTATATAAATATGAAATTCCTATGCTAGAAAGTTCAACTCATCATCAAAATATTGGAGAAGCAATAGTTATTAGTCAAATTTTAAAAAAAATATTGACTTAAGAATAGTCTTTAGCATGATTGTGATATAATCTCCCTCCGTCCTTCCAAACATTTGTGGTTTCTCACAACATTTATCCTCTCGGCCACCAAAATACATATAAAAATTAGTTGTCTTTACATCTTCTTCTCTTTATGTAATGCCCCATATTAACGTTAATTAAAGTTTATTAGTAAATACTTTTATTAAACTAAACTTATACCATATTAATGTTAAATTAAAGTTTATTAGTAA
>LPNX011139411.1:0-39115 GCA_001517045.1 Pseudotsuga menziesii
TATATATTGGATTGAATATTTGCATATTTTGTGATTCATCAATGTATTCAACATCTTGATCAACATATCTGCATTTGGAAATTATTTTCAAAAATACAATTATTTACAAAAACCATTTATTGCATTTTAAACAAATTTACAATATTTGTACATACCTGGTTCAATTTCTTCTTGATTTTTATTTTGAACATTCATATCATCAACATTTTGATCCAAATCTCTAATTACATCATCATTAGTGATGCCCTCAATAGTTGTACTCTTTTTTTTTTCATGGTATTTGAGTCTTTTCTTTTCATTATGTAAGGCATCATCTCAAGTGCATTAAGATTTCCTCTTTCACGCTCTTTTTTTGCCCATGATTATTCAAGGTATACCTTCACATTAGAATAAATTTCCCTGGAGAGAATCTTAATCATAAAAAAAAAACTCACCTTAAAAGACTTGTCCATAAAATATTGCTCAAAATAATAATGAAAAATCACCATAGAATAAATTGGTGAAGAATATTTTAGAAAATTTGTACCATAAAATATTTTCCAAAAACATATTCACTAAATAAAAGATGTCTCCACCTTTGAAGATAATTTCTAAGAACACTTTACTATAAACAATTTCCCAAAAATATCTTCATTATCAAAGAAAAATAGCCTCCATCTAGAAGATAATTTCTAAGAACATTTTACCATTAAAAAGAACATTTTACCATAAAACATTTCCCCAAAAGAATCTTTACTATCAAAGAAAAAGAGCCTCCATCTCAGAAGATAGTTTCTAAGAACATTTTACCACAATAAATTTTCCAAAATAATCTTTACTATCAAAGAAAAAGAGCCTCCATCTCAAAAAATAGTTTCTAAGAACATTTTACCATAACAAATTTTCCAAAAGAATATTTACTATCAAAGAAAAAAAGCCTCCATCTTAGAAGATAAGTTTTAAGAACACTTACTAGAAAAACTATCCCTTGTTTGTAACTATGTAAAATGGCGATCTTTTTAAAAATGTGAAAATATGTGTAAACATTATTCTTATAAATACAAATCTAAATGTTTTTTCAAAAAGGCGCGTCAAGTTTTTTTCCCGGGCGATGAAAAGAATCAAAAAAAGTTTTTCGGCCGAACTATTAGTTCGACCGAACTCTTTTCCGTCTGTTAAAACTAGCTTTCGACCGAACTATTATACTTTTTGGCTGAAAACCTATAAATATTCAGAAATGGTATTCCATCCCATTTCTGAGTCTTCTTCCAATTTCAGAGAGATTGGATCATATGAAATACTTAGAATTTCTCTTCACAAATAATACCATTAGTTGCATAATTCAATCTACTTTCTATAGATGCAAATTTTGTTGAATTTGGTGTGATCCACTAATTTTATTTATTATTTTTTTTAGAAGGTGGCTCGATTGCTTCAAAATTTAGTAGAATTCAGTGAAATGAAAATTCAATAACTTCATAAAGACATGATGAATTTTTTTGGAAAATCATGGTCTTAAACTTTGATGTGTTGTCTTCAAAAGGGTACTTTCAATTTTGTTTGTTTGTTTTGAATTGGAAATTAGGGAAGATGTTGTGTCAAAATAAACATGTTCGTTTTATGCTAGTTTTTCAGATTGGTCCACTTCAGAAAATTCTAATAATTATTTTATGTGGTTGTTGGATACAAACTTATAGTCAGACATTAGTACAATCTGTCTAGATCATCATAACATATTTTGTTTTTAATGAACAATGGTTGAATAATGAATAAATTGTAGCCTAAAAACATGGCTCTTTATCATAATTTCATTAATTAAGAATATACTATGAAACACTTACAAAAATGACATATCAAATGCCAATAAAAAAAATCTAAAAAATAACCGATAGAAAGCTAACACAATTCTTTACAAGTTTTGTTTTTACTACAAAATGAAATTCTAAACACAAATCTAATTTTTATTTGCTCGAAGTTGACAAACTTGCAAAAACAACACTGTTTTTCTCATAATCCCCCCCCACCCCCCGCAAAACAAAACTCCCAGATTCATGATTTCACCCCAGAGTATTCTTAGATATCTATTTAGATCCCCTTACCGATCTAAAGAGTCACGAATTGGTACAAGAGTATAAGATATGATGTTTATTCAATAAAATAATGTTTATGTAGAAGGTTTTCTCGGCTCTTAATCCCAATAGGAGAGCCATCCAGTTTACTACATTTTCAATTATTTGATACATCCGATCTTACTTGTTTTGATGCTCTATCTACCTTAATTACAAGTTATTTAGATCTATCTTAAAATACATTAGGAGAAATAATTTAGCATAAATAAATTATAGATATTTAAACAATTAAAAGAAACGAGTGTTGAGATTTGAATCCACAATAGAACAAGAATAACTAGATTTTAAGTGATTGTGTTAAAAAATTACTAATTATTATAATATTCCACCTTACTAGCAATCTTTGATTCGAATATGGGTGCCCGATCCGAGATGCATTAATAATTAATCTATAATTTTACAGGCATGAATAAAAATACAGAAACAAAAGTCTAGATTTGATAACATAATAGGAAAGGGTATTGAACTGTAACAAATCTACATTCTATTTATACATATAATAGATATTTGTCCTACACATATGCATAAACATTTATGCCTAAAGAATATAACTTCACTTCAAACTTAAGATAAACATCTTACTGTAACTAGGTTTAATAATAAGCAATAGAATAAGAACCTCACACCACTACTGGGAAAACAGAAATGGAACAACCGTTCCTCACAACCAACTCCTAGAGAAGCGAAATCACTTGTTCTAGAACCCTCGAGCCTGTTCATTGAACCACAAGAGAAAAATCCACTTAATGCACCATCTATTTTATTATCAGATTCAATCCCCGTCTAATTCTAGCCTCCTGCTTGCTAATGGACATACTATTATATAGTATTTTTATTAGGACTTGGTCATTTATGAACCTCCTGCTCTTTAGAACTCAACAAAGAGTTGTGACATAATTTTGGGGAAGATGCCTCCTACACCTTGAGTTCTCACTCAGCACCTACAACCACTTGTCTTTTCCTCTTGTGGGCCAGCAAACACTTTTCAACAACTATTTCATTTCTGCCCCTTTCAGTGTCTTTTACTAATAAAATAATAATTCATTACATTTGTTTTATTTTTTACTTTCTCACAAAATTATTTAAAATAAATAAAATAAAATATTTTAGCAGAATTTAATAATAAATTATTAAATCTTGGTCTATTACATTGGAGTTGTTGAAATGATTAACTATTATTAGTTGGAGCATATTTTCTATTAAGTTGAAATGATAGCGTTGAGAAGGGAAAACAAAAATTGTAGGTGAATATCCATGTAGACATGCAAGGGTGTGTGGAGGCCCGACACTTGTTTTCTAAACAAGTTTCTCTTTACCTAGTTGGTTGATAAACTCTCCTAGGAATGACTCTCATACAAAGCTCCCACACACAAGTATTTTGGATGTTAGAAAGAGGGTGCCATGAATACCCTAATTGAATTTTGTGGAGCTCGCTACATGGATCTCAATAGAGGAAATTTAAAGTAGAAGCATGCAAGAAACATAGTCATGTAAAGAGTGAGAGAGGAGAGCGATCGTTGGTTTTTAGGTTTCCCACCATGTTGCCATGCACATCAATACTTCTCACACAGAGACAAGTGGGAGGAATGAGAATCTTTCTCATGCACAATTTGAGAGACAAGGTTGTGATAATTGAGAATACATAGATGTGCTTATATAATGAATACCATCTCCAACGCTACACTAGAGTCTTCATTGATATCAGTTTAACACCCATATTCTTGAATGCAATATCCAACAACAAGACTTCAATCTGTTGGAGGGAAAACGCTGCAATAGGCAACACCTTCAACGCAAGAATCAATCAGGGATCATTAAACGTAGGAAGAGGTGAGGATATGGTAGATTGACACATGCTTCAAAGACATTATGGGCTTTGATACCACTATTAGGTTTCCCATTGGCGAAAATAGAAAAATTGGCTAAACCATATAGCCAATTACACAATGATGCACAACCACAAAAAGAGTTGATTGTGGTGAACCCACAATGTTTTCTCTTTAGCCAATATACATATAAATACAATGAGAAAAGACCCTTGTATTCCAAATTTCTAAGGGATCCATTGGACTCCCTCAAAACTCTTCATATTCCCTAACCATTACGGATTCGACTAGGTGTGTTTGATTATTTCTTTACATTACAACAATGCTTTCTTTACTTAAGGACACTTAAGAAAAGAGAAATAAAAACAATTGTGGCAATGAATTTTTATTTTTTTGAAGAGTGTATTAATATATTAGTTATGATCAATTGGAAATTTTTTTATAAATTAAAAAAAATGAATATCAAATTTTGATACAAAAGCATTTGTATAAGCATAAAAATGTATGGATGAAATCAGATAAAATCCTAAATTATTAAAATAAATATATGGAAACCATACTTACCAAATAAAGAATGTTTTATTTCTTTATTTATGATTATATTTTTTAAGTATTTATTAAGTTATACTTAAGTATTATTTTTATGTTTTTATTTAAATATTTGGTATATTAAATTTAAGAATTTTTTTAAGTATTTTATATTTTATATTTAAGAATTATTCTATTTAAATTATTATTTTTATGTTTTAATCTGCTTTAATTTAATTTTATTATTATTATTATTTTCCATTTACATTTTGTTGGCTTTGTTTATTATGTTTTTTGTTTTGGTTTGTTTTTTATTTATTTACGTTTTGTTTGTTTTAATTTTTTATTAAGAATATTAAAGTTGTAAATGTATTTGTTTTTTATAGTTTTTATGAATTTTTATTTTATAAAATTTAATATTTGTTATACTTATGTGGTTAATATGATATCTTGAAAATCTTATTAGTAACTCTTTAGTGATTAGCATTTGGTACTTTGTACTAGATAACTAGTTACGTGGATAGGGTATATATGTTAGAATTTTGGGGTGGAATATTATCTATGCTTTTTCATCTACTGAAAAGAGACAAGTGTACTGTTCAGATTGATTTTATAGTAGTTGTCCAAGATTAAACGAGAATGAGACACGTGTACTATCCAGATTGATTATATGAGTGTCGTCCAAAATTAATAATCAATAATTTCAAAAAAATAAAAAATAGTTTAATTAACATGTGATAAGTAGAGTTAGTGATAGTTGTAAAAATTAAAATTAATCTTCGACTCTTCGATTATTAGATACAACTACTAGCTTAACTCCATCGATTATTAGATACAACTATTAGCTTAACACAAATGTGTCTAGAATTATTAGTTTAACTTCAACTCTAATCAAAGTTATATTGAATAACTATTGGCTTAACTATTATATGCAACTATTATGTTAACTCCAATGATTCTACAACTATTAGCTTAACTACAACTCTAATTACTTACGTCTTAGTCCAAGTGCATTTGGCATCTAGGAGTCTAGCTAATGTGCAGTCATGTAAGAGTCGAACTACAAATAAAATAGTTCGAACTCTTAATAAATTCCTCTGAACTCATGTGATAATTGCACTTAGTGGCATGGTATTGTGCAACTCATGTGACACTCGAAATCCACCTACCAATTGGGATTCCACTTAATGTGCATAAGGCTTAAAGTCAAACTCCATTTGAAAGCTAGAAGTCACGATAACTCATAGCTCTTTTATTAAGTACAATAAATTTATATTAGCTTAACTATTAGATACAACTATTATCTTAACTCCAATGATTCTACAACTATTAGCTTAACTTCAACCCTAATTACTTACGGCTTAGTCCAACTACATTTGGCATCTAAGAGTCTAGCTAATGTGTAGTGGGAATTTAAGTAAAGTGCACTTCGTGTGATAGTATAATTCCTAATAAAATACTCTGAAATCCTAATAAATTCCTCTTAACTCAACTCATGTGATAACTGCACTTAGTGGCATGGTAATGTGCAACTTATGTGACACTCGAACTCTACCTACCAATTGGGAGTCCAGTTAATGTGCATAAGGCTTAGTCCAACTCCATTTGGAAGCTAGAAGTAAGAATAACTCGAAGCTGTTTTATTAACTACAACAAATTTATATTAACTTTTAAATTAACTATTAAATACAACTATTAGCTTAACTCCAACATGATGATACAACTATGAGCTTAACTTCAACTATGAGCTTAACAACCACAACTTAAGTGTTTTTTATGTTAGATTAACTATTTTTTCTTTTTAGACAAAAACAATTGGAAGATTTTGAATTAAAAACAGTGGCAAGCCACTGGGTTCGTTACATCAAAAGAGAGATCTTCTGTCACTCAGTAATTCGATAACAGTGCAGACTTGCAACTAACTTAATTCAGCGAGCCTGTTCGGCTTCGTGTCATTACATCTGTCCGATGTTGTATAGGTTTTTTTTTTTTTTTTTTGATACGGTCTGCCATTCGCTGCTTTGGCCTTGATCATGATTTTTCGACTGGCCTTGTGTTTCTTCAGCATCGGCAATATCAGCCCAGCGTGAGGCTTGCTGGGTTGGCTTTGGCGACGTGGGCGGAGGTATTTCTGTTGGATCTGTCCTCTGAGCAAGTTCTTTGGGGGCGGAATCGGCTTCCTTTGATGCCGGGGTCTTCCCTTCAGCTTGCTTCTCCGGAGGTGCTTCTTTCCACCAAGTGGGCCTTTGGGTTCGGGGCAATCTTCTTTTCCCTGATGATTTCTCGCAGTTACGGGCTATATGCCCTGTTTCAAAGCAGACCCTGCATCTGAAGCAGAGATTCTCGTAGTCGATCTTCTGGGTCCAAGAGTAGCCCTTGCCGAGGAGATTGATTTCTGCTGGGAATCCATTTTTGAATTCCATTTCTACACAGATCCTTGCAAACGTGGTTCGGTCTATACTCTCATCTGGACTATTGCAAAGAAATTTCCCGAGACCATTTCCAATAGATTCAAGAGATTTTCCCTCCCAGAAATGCAGGGGAAGAGAAGGGAGTCTCACCGAGACCGGAGCGGAGGAGATGGAGGCCGTGGATGGGTCAAAGTCAGGGGTCCATGGCTTCATGGACAACCCTGCTCTGCCCCAGAACCACGGCCCGGAGCTAGAAACCTTGAATCTATTATCATCAGAATCAAAAATAGCCACGAAGAAACCCTTGGCACAAGGGCAAGCAACAACCTCACCATCAATCAGAGGGGACCAAGCCGAAGAGATCCAGGATCGGAGGTCTGCCAGGCTAGGCCAGAAGCCATTGAATCTGCAAACCAAAGAAGTCTTGCTTAACTCAGAAGCAAACTCCAGGGCTTCTTTCGGCATCTGGATGGAGATCGCTGGGGCTTCCAGAATCACAGCTGGCTGAACAGAGGACTCCCCTCGTCGAGAGGCCCCTTCTTTGAAAGAAGGGAAGTCCCTCCGTTAAGAGGCCACATCCATGAGAGCAGGGGAAGAAGCCGGATCTGGAGGAGGAGGGCCGGCGCAGATCGGGACGGAGATCGCTGCAACAACACGGCGACCTGGAAAAGCCCGCGCAGAGGCACCGCAGGTTACCTCGGCCGCCATGACACTCTGCGCTGAGAAGGGGAGGCGATCTGGAGGCCGCGAGTAGCTGGAGGGGCGGCAGGAGGCCGAAGCCCTCAGCAAAACGTGAACCCTAACTCTGAAACGGTGCCTCTCCCCTGGTTCAGTCGCCTTCCATAAAGTTACCTATGTTAGATTAACTATTAGATACAAGTAATTGACACATTCTTTAGGAAAAAAATTATAACTATTAGGTTAAGTCCAATGAGGATACAACTTTAACTTAACTTCAACTCCAATCACGAATTTTAATTGAATTGCAATGGTTGATATATTAACTTTTAAAAATTAACTATTAGATACAATTATTAGTTTAAATCCAATGATTCTACAACTATTAGCTTAACTATAACTCTAATCGCAATTATATTGGATAACTATTAGATTAACTATTAGGTTAACTCCAATCATGATACAACTATTAAAGTAACTTCACTTGGTGATATATTCTTCTCTGCTTATTCCAAACATATTAATCTTATTAATATGGTTGTTGCTAGTGTTTAACATTGGGAGAGTATTTATGTTTATTTAAATATTTGAAAACTTTTCCAGTAGTGATTATTTTATTTTTGAAGTTTTTAATTTAACATAATAATAATAATGTTATAGATTTACTTGATTAATAATTTTTAAAATTTCATTAATTACATTAAAAATCCAAAAAACTAAATACAAAATAATATAAATCATTATATCAAAAATCCAAAAAACACTAAATACAAAATAATATAAAAACTAAATACAAAATAATATAAATCATCATTATAAGATAGATCATTATATCAAAAATCCAAAAATAACTAGATACAAATATAATATAAAGAAAGATGGAAATAAAATACTATTCTATATATAGTCCAAAATAAAAAAAATGGAAATGAAATATTGTAACATAACATATACAATTAAATTTTATTTTTAAAACTTTTATACTCCTGAAATAAATTAATAATAATAATAACAACCTGTTAAAAAGGGCTAAATAAATGATTTACAATCAATTACAGTCTTCAACTGAGATTTTAACAACGAATTGAGCTTAAGTGAACTCTTTAACAATCACCCAAGAGCAATAAATAAATGATTTACAATCAATTACAGTCTTCAACTGAGATTTTAACAACGAATTGAGCTTAAGTGAACTCTTTAACAATCACCCAAGAGCAGAGTTCAACGAATTATTTCCATGGATGATTATCTACAACTGATATTAGGTGAAGTCTTTAGCGACCTCTCCATGGATCATTATCTAGTCATCTGGAAGCTATCTTTCACCGTCCGTGTAACTGAACTTACAAACTGCAAATAGCAAAGGAGGTTTAGAATATATGATGAATCTTAGAATAAAAGATTTAAAGGCTGAAGTGCTCACATAACATAATTTACCTCGAACAATATTAGCTGGGTCGTTGCATGAACCCGAACATATCCGTACTCAGAAATACGGACCAAACTCCAGCTATCAGGCTGCATAATTAGAATATACTAATAAGACATCACATTAATATTTTTATTTGCATTTCTATGATTAGGTTTTACAACGATTACTCACGTTGTCTACAAATTTATCAAGAGAAAATCCTGCCATCCCTATCACTGCGTGCACTGGTGCACTGTAATTTACACTGTTGTAAGTATCTACACCATTCACGTCTTTTGTAGGAAGGGATTTGCAGGTTTTCTGAAACAAAGCGCAGGTACGTTCATAGTTGTGAACATGGCCCCATAACACCAAGTCGACCTGCCAGAATTCAATGTCACAAATTTGATTTTTCTTTTATTTACTAATGGTTATGGTTTTGTTCTTGTGTAATCTTATAAATATTGCATTTAAAAAAAAAAAAAGCACAATTCAACTGTTCATCCAATTCAATTGCTTACACAATTCAATCACCCGTTATGTATTCCATCATATATTTACTTCATCTTCATCTTTATTTTTTGTGTTTTCTAATCTTTAACGGCTTTGTTTTTTCTAATCTTTAACCGGTTTTACCTGGTAATCCAAGAGAAGATGTTCAATGGCTGGAGCAAAGTCAGAGTCTACGCTTGGTAGGATCAATCCTAAAATACCATCGTCTACAGAAGAATACATAGGCCGATGGCTGTTGGGATTCAATGTAAAATTCCATTATTGTAATTAGATGGCTGTTGGGATTCAATGTAAAATTCCATTATTGTAATTAGAATTAGTGAATTCAATTTTCAAAACATAAAATAGTTTGGAAAAAATGAAGATACTAGAACAACCACATGCAAAGACTTTAAAATATATATAAAATGTAGCTGTGATATCTTACCCTGTAAAAATAAGCCAAGGGGTTCGTTTACGGTCCACAGAAGCCAAGTCCTGCTTGATCCATTCATACTGCGCAAGGAACTTCTCATATTCAGATAAATTTTCTAAACTTCTAATATTCGAATAGAAATCAAAAGATTTATGAAATGAAATGAAGAATTTGCAGTACCTGCTCACTACCTTCTGTCCAATTATGCTCGGTGGACATTACAGTGAAGTGCACCGGTCCTTGATTGATTGAATACCATGGCTTGTCCTCTGCACTTGTTGGCATCGGAAAATATTTCTCATAAGGAACACCGCATTCTCCACCAGAATCTCTACTGTTCGCATACAATGATCCACTGTTGGGATAATCTCTACAGTATTCCAGTCGTTGCTTAAATGAGTTTTTGAATCAAAAGGCATTGGAAGATATGATCAATAATGTTGAAGATGTAATGTAGTTTTTGAATCAAAAGGCATTGGAAGATATGATCAATAATATTGAAGATGTAATGTAGTTTTTGAATCAAAAGGCATTGGAAGATATGATCAATAATGTTGAAGATGTAATATGCACAAATAAGTCACAGTTTCTTACCTTTCGTGGTTACCAATGGCGGTCATGTAGGATAGCCGTGAAGCAACCGGATTGATTATTTGAAGGAAGAAATCCCACTCAACTAAAAACCCTGTGGCGTAGCTAATATCTCCGATATGGAACACAGAATCTACCTTACCGGATGATACTTCTTCTGTCATGGCCTCTATCACTCCAAGGGACCCTGGCTGCCAATAATTATGAAAGGAGTTTATAAAGAAATTAGTTACTCCTTCAAAAACTGTTAAGAATTGTAATATTAAGGGACCACTATCAATATTGTGTATTAATTAGTTAGTTGGTCACATTAAGTAGAATTAGTGGCATTCTGTGAATCATAGTATTTACCTATGGTTTTTGCTGTTATCTAGTCTTATAAATAAGGCAATCCAATTGCCCACCCAATCAATATGCCATTAAAGCCTAAAGGCATCCAGGAATGGGGTGTATTTTATTTTTTTCTCTTGGGTAAGCTTTTTCACACAGTGGAAAACACAAGCATAGATCCACTCTTATTGGAGGCTGTGATCTAGACAATAAGATCGATTCTTGAAGATAATGCTACTAGAAGCACTACCAAAAGAATTTGAAGAGGTAAGGTATCTCTTAACATCAGAAGGTTTATGGCAGACCTTTTCATGAAGATGAGTATGATGTATAGGCAGTCAAAGTAAGTAATTTGTTATAACTACAAGATTTATGGCATAATTTGTTAAAATTACAAGATTTGTGCCATTTCCTAGTTGAAAAAGATCCTAGAGATCCAGATTCATTTAAGGATTTGACTGAATTCCAAAATCATAGAAGGCAAGTTGTTTCCTTACTTCTCATACAAGACACTATAGACTTCACTATTTCATTATATTGTAGAAGCTGATACTCCAAAAAAAGCATGTAATAGAAGAAGATGACTTTGCAAATTATGCAAAGCACTAGGAATCCCATAGTGAAGTGGAAGAAAGTCAAGAAGACTGCCCCAGCCAATGTTGATCCAGTGATGTTTGACATTGAAAACAAACCTGTCATACCTAATCATGTGAGTGATAGTGTTTCTAAGCAAGAAACACTTGATAACAGCATAGATGCCCATTGTGTTTCTGTCTGCTTTATTGTTATCTTTATCAAAAACTAGGGTGTACAAAAAAAATAGACACATCTACAACTTTTTTTTAATGAGTAAAAGATTTTGCTCAAAATCAGATTCTGGATAAATTTATGAATAGAGTTTTGTTTGAGAAGAAATTCTGGATTTTGAAGCTTCATATTTAATACATCAATCAATTACAGATTTGTTAAAGATGTTTGATCTTTCTTAGTGATTGCTAAATTCTGAATTGAATCTTTATGCTTAATGAACTAATCCAAGGTTAAGGTGAACTCAAGTTAGATTTTCCAAGTATGTCAAAACGTTTAGGTTATACCTGAATGTAATGCTCATCGGATTCATCGCGGGGAGCCTTCCCCATGTCGCCGAATGTAAGAAATCTAACCTCTCTGTCGCCTAATGCAGGAGGGGTGGAGAAGTTCACATGAGAACTCCAACCCACATTGTGACTGCAAAATATAGATATCAACGCTGGGCACCAGTTAATATGTTTTAGCTAACACTGAATCAAGGAAAATCTCAGACATAAACTTATTCTGGCTGCTTGTACCTTCCATATCTGTAACTATATTGATGAGAAGGCCGCAGCCCCGTCATCAGGGCTGTATGAATATATCCTGGATCGTGCCATCCGAAATCCATTGCTGGGCTTGGAAGCAGATCATTACCTAGAAAAGCAATTGAATTTATGTTATAATTTTCGCGCCTGTTTTATTATCTATTCATGATTGACAGAATAAAACCAGAAATTCGAAGATAGGCAGAACATACTGCACATATCAGCTCGAGTGAATGTCGTCACAGTGGACTTGGCCGACTTTCGAGTACCGTATTGCACAAATTGAGTTGAATTGCTCCCGCTGATCCATGTTACCTTCATCTAATTTGTCAAAAATGAATTATAATCCTACACAATTGATCAATAACAAATATAAATGCCCTAATTATTCTTAGAATCTATTCATATACTTACTGATGACCCAGTAGAATCCACGCTGGACAAATGAGCATAGAGCGGCATGTTTGGGTTAGAAAACTTGAGAATGTCAGATCTCTGAAGGATGCAAGGGTTATCATAACCACCAGACAACAATACAAACTCGATATCTGTTCGTATGTTGATGACATGGAATGTTAAGGAACCGTTGCAAGTCTTGGCTTCACGTTCATCCCCGGTTATCTGTAATTTATCATTGTTTGTGTTTTCTGTGCACGCCCTATACGAAGGATCGCCTTTCAGGAACTGGGACTGTACCAAGTCATTCGAATCCCATAATGGAATCATTAGAAATACATGTCAATCGTTTGGAAACATCATTTTTTTTAAATATGTGAAAAATTTAATAATATTGTATGAACTATTAATATCAACTAACACACCCACTGCATCATTTCCATGGAGATCAAATGATTAAGAGATAGTTATGAAATGGAAAGGCAGTTTGGAATTTTTTTTTATTCTCCATATTCTTTTTTTGTTAAATGGGTTTAATTGTGAATTATCATGCCTTGTTATCACTGACATTCTTCCTGTTACCCCTTTATCAACTATTATCCATGCATTGGTAAAGGTTAGGTATAAGTTATTTTTTATATTACTTTTTTATAATTGTTTATTTGGAATTTTGAACAACTACCATATAATCAATCTTTATAGTACACTTCTCTCATTTGAACAACTACCATATACCATATAATCAATTTCTATAGTACACTTCTCTCATCCTCATCCTTAGATCAAAAAGATAAATCGTAGTCCACCTGAAATCTCAAATAAAAACTTCTATCCTAGTAATTATTAATATTGTATAATTTAATATCATAAAAATATTGAAAAAAAACCATATTTACTTATTCAAAAACTAAATTTAAAGAATAAAACAATATAATGTAATAAAAAATTGCAAAATGATAACTTTTTTCTTTGCTCAGCTGCACCCTGCTGAGCAACCGCTACTGCTGAATCAAAATTATTGCTCAGCTGCATTAACTGAAGCTATACAACTATAAAAAAAGGGAACAAAAAAAGAAACCAAAAAAACCAGCAGGACCTGATCAAGCACAGACGGACACCAACTAATTTCTATGTTGTGTTTTTTCAATAGTTTTATTTTGCATCAGTTCATTAGGATTTATAGATTGAGGATGATACTGTAAAAATCTAAATTTGCAATCAAAGGATTTAGATTGTTAATAGTTTACATTAGATTGAAAGTGGTTGGTGGTGAATGTCAATAAAAATAATTAACTACTTAGTTTTGTAAAAATATTTAACTATTAAATAAAAACTAAAATATATAATTTTATATCCATTATTCATAATAAATTGTTAAAATTAATATAAACACAAAACAAATACTATTTACTCACTAAAAAAACAAAAACTTAAAAAAAAACTTTTTAAATGAAGTTTATTTAAATCTTAATATAAATACATTTAACCATAACAATATACAACTACCATGAAAACAATATACAACTACCATCAAAGATTATGCCATACAATCTCTGAATTTCTAACAATATACAACTAACATAAAAAGATTATGCCCTACATTCTCTGAACTTCTGGAAAAATAGGAAATACCATTTTACACAAACACGAATGAATCTACTTTCCAAAAAGAGATTCAAAGGAATTATTACTCTACACAGAAATTTGAATGAATTTATGAAAGTAAAATTGATAGGGGATACCTTCACAGTATAATGGCAGAGCAGAGAATGTGGCTTTGTATCTCCAGTTTCCAAGTAGAGCAACAGGTTCAGTGGACAATCCGAAATGCTGTTACACATTATGATTAGTTATTGATTTGCTCTATATTTTCTTATACGCCCTACATTCTGATCCAAGGCCATATATGATTATGAGTGCACAATTCTACATTATGATCCATGGCAATAACTTTGGCATCAGAATTCTACATTATGAATTAACTGATCCAAGGCTATATATGATTATGAGTGCACAATTCTACATTATGATCCATGGCAATAACTTTGGCATCAGAATTCTACATTATGAATGAACGAGAGAGAAGGAAAACCAACGGTTAATCAATCATACTTGGGGCTTGAAGGCGAAACTAGGGCAACCCAGATATCATCGGTGGGATTCGACAGTCCGTTGACGGTGACAGTGATGAATTCTTCGTCCGGCAGGGGTCCTTGCGTGCTGAGTTTCATCTGCAGGTATGGATTCTGATCCGAACACTCTTCAAGAACCCTTTTATTAAAACTTCTGTAATCTTCCCTACACAGCTGGTTTTGATAGCCAGGACTCGAGGTCTCGGTATCGAACAACGTCGAGGCCGAAGGATAATTATCTGCAAACGATCCATCACAACTGGAATCAAAGCATACGATGCCTGTCACAAGAAAAATCACAGTGAAGATCAAGAATATAGGATCAATTGGATTGATGAATGTCTGCATTCTGAAAGTCCTCATGGCTGAAACCGTGGCGGGACGTTAATCAAATCAAATGGAGTTCGAATTAAAGATAAAACTAACTCTGTCTATCTGAAGAAATCTGTGTGTCATGGAGTTTGAGTTCTTGATCAATTTAAATCGGAGTCTCCGAAGGAATCTCTGTCATGGAGTTTGAACTATAGATCAAACTAAATCTAAATCTCCGAATTAGCTCGTGTCCACTGATTGAAGATAAGTCATCGTATGAAGCCCGTTTTGGTTGCCCATGATTGGGCACACGCAAACGAATATATTAGCAGAATATTCACAGTAGGTGTAACATAAGAATACACCTAATTTGGCATACGAGACTCTTCCAGACACAATGGGTATAAAATAAGAATATACCGCTGGTACAATGGCAGATGATTCTCATCCTCTGCCCGCCAGCCTCACGCAGAGAGAGATCAGATTGATTGAGTTACTATGACTTGAGCAGCTTGCCTTACACGAAAGATGTTCTGTTCTATGTGATCTTTACTTCACTTCATCTAGGGATTACTTTATCAACGGCTTACGTGTATTGATAGTGACGTTTAAATTTTAGAATATGATTGAGAAACAGAGAAGTGAAGTCTTCAATTTGAGAATGTGATTGATAAAAAATATTTAATAAATGAAATATATATTTATGTTTTTAAATGTTTTATTTGATATTTGGGGTGGATTAGAGTTTATGTTTATGTTTTTCCATTTACGGATGAAAAGTGTGCAACTAAGTTTGATTTTTTTTGGGATCAAACTGGGATGTGGAGTTGCACTGATTCACGATCTGAGATTTTGGCTCTTTTTGCTTTACTATACCTTGCAAGATTGTTGTTGAACGAGTGATGGGAAAAATAACATTGGTGTGCTCTCGTGGAACACTGGTGCAAAAGGATTGATGTAATGATAAAAGTTTTTATCACATTTACTGTGAGCACAATTCAGCTTGATGTTAGGATTGTATTAATGGTTTTATAGGAAGAATATATGTTTTGTTGAGATAAAAAAAATATAAAAAATATAAAAAATAATTAATAGTTGATAAATGGGTAACAGAAAAATGTAGGTGATAACATGTAGCTAAGCGTGGTTAACTCACAATTAAACTTGTTGAATTAAAATAATATGAGGAATAAGAAAAAAAATCCAAACTATCTTCCATTCCATAACTATGTGTTAACCATTTAATCTCTATCCAAGTGATCCAACCACAAATTATGTAGATGTGCTAGTTTTATACTAGTGATTAAGAATTCAGAAATATGATGCGATATATAACTAATTAAGATGTGGTTTTTTGAATAATAATGCTTAAGGAATATTCTTTAAATAACAATTTAATTATGATCATTTTTATTTAAAACATATTATTATTAATAAAAATGAGTTAAACTATTTATTTATTTATTTATACAAATTAAAATTAAAAATAAAAAGTAATAGAAACTTATGAGTTAGCATCAATTATAAAAATATTTTTGTTTTTGTAATATATATATATATTAATTACAAGTAGTTCATATATATACACTTAATAAGTGAAAAAAAGCCATATAAACCTATTGTTAATCATAAAAGACATTTTTGTCAAATGTCTTACAATCATTTGATTGATGCTTTTGGTTCACATTGAAATAAACTATCTATCTGTATTATAAGAAACTTTAATGGTGATTTATTATTAAACTATATGTTTTTTTTCGTAAATGTAAGGAACTGTATTATAAATATTTAATTCAAGAGTGTGTTGTAAATGTTTGATTTTTTCCAATAGGAAAAATGTACTGGTGAAGGTTTGAGTGAGATTTTTGTTCGTACAAGTAAATGTGTTTCAATCAAACAAATTAGGTTTATTATAAATGTTTGATGGTGATTTTAATGTTTGACTTTTTATTCAATAGAAAAAGTGTATTGGTGAAGGTTTGATTTTTTCAGTAGGAAAAGTGTATTGATGAAAGTTTGATTAAATTTTTTATCATTACAAATAAATGGATCTATGTTTTTTTGAAGTATAAGTTATTTTATATTTCAAAATTAAATGTTGTTTTAAGTATACCCAATAATGTTTCATGATTATGTAATTTTAAGTATGTCATATGTTTTATTTAACTTTTTTTTTTTTTAAGTATGTAACTTATGTTTATTTTTAAGTATTATTATATTTAAGAATTAAATTGTTTGAAGAATTATTTGATATTTGTTTTTAACTTCTTTATTATTATTATTATTATTTTCACACTTTATAACATTAAAATTATAAATTTTTTATTTTGAGTTTATAAATTTAATAATATTTATTTTAATTTAATTATAAAGTTTATTCTTTTCTTAAAATAATATTTGTAAAACATTATTTTTAAATTTAGGATTATTTTTTATCGATTGGTGAAATTTTTGCTCCAAGAAAGATTTTCAATTTTTTGCATGTTGTTTTTGACCCTAACTCGTCTAGATTTGCTCGTGGTGTTGAGGATCGATTCACTGCGTGGGTGTTTGGTTTTGATTTGTGATTCTGCGATCAAGGTGTTGTGTGTTCGAGTTTTGGATCAGTCTTGAAGCAGCAGTGGGGTTTGTGTTTCCCGTTCAGAAGCTGTTCTTGCATGTTTCTTTCTGGTTCAGTTGTTCTTTGGAGGAGATATTAGTTCCCGTGACCTCGATCAGGTTGTAGTGGCTGAGTTCTTGGAGCAGACTATAGCTGCATTAGTTGTTTTTGGAGGAGGATTTTGTAGTTGGAATTGCATATAGATTGTTTGTCAGGTATCTTTGCAAGTCTTTAGCTCTGGGGGATCCTGATATGGTTATGGGAGGGGGCTCCTCCCCTCCATATGAAATCACAGCTTTCATGAGTTTGGTTTTAGCAAGTGGAAAAAGGAAGCTCTCTCAGAACCAACAAACTTTTGTCAAGAAACTTAATAATATTCCCGTGGTGGATCTTCCTACGGAACAACCATGCCGTACAACCATGAATATTGCAGAGTGGGGTCTCATTGGTCAGTTTACTGGTCTTTGGCCATCTCCCAAGGATATTGATGGGTGGGTTCAAAGAAATTGGAAAGCCCTAATCTCAGCAGGCATTCGAAGCAATCTGATTCGTAAAGGATACTATGTTTTTCTCTTTGAGAATTCTGAAGACAGGGATTTAATTTTTTGAAATGGTCCATATTTCATGGGCCCCCTAGGGCTTTATCTAAAGAAATGGAACCCAGATTTTGATCTGAATCAAGATGTACCTCCTATTGTTCATGTATGGGTTAGGTTGTCGCACCTCCCTCTTCATTGTTGGAATTCAGAGTCTCTTGAAGCTATAAGAAACACTCTTGGGAAATACATTGACAGGGTTGAAAGAAGAGAATGTAATATACTTGTGGTCAAATATGTGTCGAAGTGGACCTAGAGGTAGGGCTTCTTGAAGCTATTAAGTTGACATTAGTAGATTGGACTCATGTGCAAGAGCTTGATTATGAGCAATTTCTTTTCAAGTGCAGATATTGTCATGGATATGGGCACTTTGCCAAATCATGCAAGAAGAAAGTTGAGGAAGAAGCTATCAAAGAGAAGGGATAAAAATGGACACAAGTCCAAAAATCCAATACATCAAAGCAGGGAAACTCTTCAAAGGGAAAAATAACTGAAATGGGGTTGGGTAGCATTCCCAAACCCATCGAAAATGAAGTAGCAATGAAGGAAATGACAACTCAAAACAACTTTAAAGTTCTGAGTATTTCTAATGAACAAGTGCCTTCAGCTCTTGAAGAGGGAGAACTTCCTCAATCACAAGATCAGAGTCGAAAAGAAAATAAAGAAATAATTGAGACTAACCAAGGTTCTCCTACTGATGGTCTCTCTCCCACATATGAAGAAATGGCAAAAAAAAAAGAAACCAATGGTTAATTCTGGTTCATTTGATGAAGAATCTATTGAGAGGTCCTAAAAAAAAGACGTAAATCTCATAAGACAGTTAGGGAGGAAGAAGCAGAAAGGTTGAAGATGCAAGGAAGCCAAGCTACAATTGAAATGTCAATTGCCAGGAACACCAGGGCTAGACTTATACAAGGAGGCCCTCCTCCTTCTGTCAATAATCAATAATGAACATCATCTCTTGGAGTAACAAAGGGCTCGAAGATTCGTCAAAAGTGGAAGATGTTAAAGATCTATTAATAATGGATTCTCTAGTTATTCTTCTGCTCCAAGAGACCAAAATTGAAGAGGACTTCCTCCTATCCTTAAGAAATAAGAATTGGAAAATGAATGTAGGGAAGGCTGTGAGTGCTAGAGGTACTGCTGGTGGAATCACAGCCTTGTGGCCAGAGAATTTTTCTCTCTGATCAGCTCTCATGCAACACAACATTGGATAATCACAGAACTTTAGCACTCTCTAAGTAAGACTACTCTTGCCCTTTTTAATCTTTATGTACCAGTCAATTACCAAGAAAAAGAGAACGTTGGAATTCTCTGTCAGCATTCATATCTGCTAATTCATTCTCCAATATTATCGTGGCTGGCGATTTAAATATAATTATGGATGCTAAAGAGAAAAAAGGAGGCATTAGTGGGAGAGATCCCATGCTTAATTCAATGGAAAATCTTATTCTATCATGGGAGTTAATTGATTTTAAGCCTAAAAAAGGAAGATTCACGTGGACAAATAATCAAGTTGGTGCAGCAAACATTTCTGCCAAGCTAGATCACTTTTTAGTTCAGAGTTAATTGCTTATGGGAAAAAAATAATTTCATCCAACATATTGGCCAAGCTAACTTCAGATCATAAGCCGAGCAGATGATGATAGAAGATGAAGAGGATTTAGGACCCATTCCCTTTTGGTTCATTCCATTGTGGAAATAACAAGAAGGTTTTATGAACACTATTTCCACAGTGGCATTGGATATTCCTGTTGTAGGATCGTCAAACTATGTATGGGAGAGAAAACTTAAAAATACAAAAGTTGTGTTGAAGAACTGGGTTAAACTCTCAAAAAAATATAATAAGTGAAAGGAAATAAGCCCAAGGAAATTTGGAGGAAATTCAAGTGGAAATGGAAGATTCAAAAATCACCCCTGCTTTGTTGGAAAAAGAGCAAAGAGCATAGTTTTGCTCCTTTAGAGCATTTAGGTGAGAAGAAGAATATTGGAGATTGAAGTCAAGGAGTACTTGGTTGCAAGATGGAGATCAAAATACTTCTTTTTTCCACAAGTAGTGTAGAGCCAAAATATCCCAAAATCACATTTCGGAAATCTCTTCTCTGTCTGGTGAATCTTTTAAATGAATTTCTCCAATAAAACAAGTGGCCGAAGCTCATTTCCAGAACCTATTTAGTGAAGATGGCTACTCATATTCAGATTTAACAACTGATTTCCCATCCAACATCCCTTGCATGGTGAGTGAGGAATAAAATGTTGACTTAATGAAGCCTTTGCAGAACAAGAAATTATTGATGTTATATGGGATTTGGACCCGGAAAAAGCCCCTGGCCCTAATGGTTTTTCCTTTCACTTTTACTAAGTTTGTTGGAAATTTATCAGGAAATATATTCTTCGGATGTTCAAATATTTTCATTTAAAATCCAAAGTTGGTGGATGCACAAATTCCACATTTCTGACTTTAATTCCTAAAGAATTGAAACCTTCTTCTTTTGATCGATTCATACCTATTTCACTATGTAATGCTGTGTGTAAGCCTTTTTATCCCTAGTTCCTTATGGAAATCATGCCCAGCTAGGGGGTGGCAGTGATGTTGAGATATTGATGAGCACACTGGCCTATGGTTGGGTGGAACGTTACAGTGACATAGCTAGTTGCGGGGAAGCTTCTTCTCAAGATAAGTATTCACTTGTATTTCTCTTTTGTATTTACCTCTGCAACTGTATTTGCTTGATTTATGAATTATGAACATGTTGAATGCTTGAATGTGAATGATGTATTTGATCCTGCTATTTAATGAATTATACATCTGCATGTGTATGCATTTACCTCAATGCATTTTATTTTATATGTTATGCGGCTAGATTTCCCATTTGATAGCAGTAGCAGTGTTGGTCGCGTCCTCTCCATCATTGAGATGAGGGGTGGGGACATGACAGTTTGGTATCAGAGTGATGTTGCAACATTAGGCCTCAATGGGCCAAGATGAACACTTGACAGAGGGGAACTCACCCTCTGCGGCTAGCAGAAAAAGAAGCAGACAAAATCATTTCCAAAATATTTCTAAGTGTTGGAATGTTTACTGTGTCGACTGATTTAGCCGAGTTGAGCCCACACATGTCGGCTGAGTTAGCTGAGTCGAGCTGACAAAGCTTGCAATGACCATTTCGACGTGAAAGGCCAACTTGACCTGAAAAAGGAGGAAGAAAAAGAAAAAATTTCCAAAAATTTCTAAGTGTTTGGAAAATCTGCATGTCGGCTCAATTGGTTGAGTTCCCCTGATACATGTCGGTTGAACTGCCTCAATGGCGCTGATGACATCGACCTGAAAGGATTAATGGAGTTGACGATAATTCGGTGATTTTTTTCGATACGTCGGTTGTATTGGCTGAGTTTCACCAACGAAATTGCGCCAATACGTCAGTTGTATGGATTGAGTTTCACCGACACACATAGGGTGAAAAAGGTGAGTTTCGCCAATGACAGAGAAAAGACCAAAAAAATTTCAAAATTTTCCTAAGTATGGACATGTCGTCCAAACTTGGGGAGTTTAGCCAATACAAGTCGGGAGGAAGGGATGAGTTTCGCTGATGCGTGTCAGGTGGAACGCTAAATTTTGTTGATACGTGTCGCGTGGAAAAGTGGAGTCTCGCCGATACGTGTTGGGTGGAAAAGTGGAGTTTCGTCGATGCCAAGAAGGAAGGAAAAATTCTCAAAATTTTTCTAAGTGTCTAAAATCCTATATCGGCAAGAAAATTTTAGTTTTTTTCGATACGTGTCGAGTGAACTCGGTGAGTTTTGCCGACACGTCGGAAACGTTTTATGAGTTTTCTCGATCAGAAAAAAAAGGAGCAATTTTTTCTGTGTGTCGAAAGCAAAATCAGAGTTCTACCGACACGTCGGGAGAAAAGGAAAAGTTTTTTCGATCGGGAGGAAATGGCGATTTTTGCCGACAAGTTGAAAGAAAAAGGTGAGATGAGATGAAATGCGAAATAGTTTGGTGAGTTTATCGATTGAAGGAAAATGGAAAATTCGTCGAAACAAATAATTTTAACAGGTTTTCAGTGGGATCTGCAGGTGCCAGAAAAGCGAAAAATGGCAGTAAAGTTATGCGCCAGATTGCACGAAAAATGAAAGATTTAAAAAAAATGAGGACGTTTCCCTCGACCCGCCCTACAGTGGCACAGGGAAGCCAAAAGGGGGCAAGACCCCTTGACCCTCGCCGTCCCCTTAAGACAACTGTTGTTGTGAAACAAAAGTATATATTTTGACAAGCTGTCAACATTTGATTTTTCTAAATGCAGGGAAGTAAATTATAAATTCTTGAGAATGTTATGCAGCTAACAATGGTGTTCCTGGACACATTTTGTAGAGCTGCAGAGAGGAAAATAAAAGGATGATCAAGGCCCTGGAAGAGAAAAAATAGATGAATAGAATCATGCTACAGAGTTTGGAAGACCTCCTAAGATAGATAAACTCCAGGCATCAGTTAACTTAGAAAGAAGGGAGTAGGAGAAATTCCCACAAGAAGGATGTGAAGCTTGACCCAAGGAAGAGAAGTTTCAAACCTTCTCACCTCCTCAATCAGAAAAGGAAAACATCATAAGATGTGATTAAGCCATCCATAGTGATGAGGGAAAGGTCAAGGAACCCACTCAAGTGTTGGGGATGCGAAGGATACCATCTAATTACGTAATGTAGACATCGGAGTGGAAATGAGAGTCAAGTCCCCAACACCCAAGAAGCTAAAACTGTGGGTTAGGAAGTAGGGACCATTCCTAAAATTTGTGCAGTGTTAGAATACCACCAGGAAGATCATGAATCAACTTTGGTGGAATTTGAGGGTGAGATTGCCGAGCAGGATGTTTCTGTTTTGATTGACCTTGGATCCACTCACAAATATATCACCCCTAGACTCATTGAGATGTGCTCTTTGAAGGATTCAAAGCATAGAAGATCATGGTTATTCCAACTAGCCATTGGAACCAAGAAGGAGATCAGTGAGGTGGTAAATAAATGTCCGTTGGTCATGCATGGGTTATCCACTTGTGCAGATCTGAATGCTCTTCCACTTGGATCCTATGATTTCCACATTGGAATGGAGTGGCTAGAAGCACATAGAGAAAATATTAATTGTTACAATAATAATTTTGAGTGCTTGGATGAAGAAGACAGCCTAAGGGTTGTGAAAGGAATTCCATAAATGATCTCTAGTTGGCAACTTTCAGCAATGCAGCTGAAAAAGTTTTATGGGAAATGCTATAGAGTACATGTAGCTCATGTTTTGGAGGTAGCAGATAATGAAACCCCCTAGGTTGGAGTGCTTGCATGTGTTGATAGAATTTTCGTAATGTTTTTCCTGATGAAGTTCTAGGGCTTCCTCCAAAGAGGGACATTGATCTCATAGTTGAACTTGTGTCGAGAGCAGTACTAATGTCCAAGACACCCTATAGGGTGAGTACACCAGAACTGCTAGAGCTGAAGATGCAGCTGCAATAGTTGTTGGCAAAGAAGTACATCAGACCAAGTGTCTCTCCTTGGGGAGCGCCATTCCTAATTGTGAAAAAGAAAGATGGTACACTCTGGTTGTGTATTGATCACAAAAATATAACCAAATTCGCTGAGAATAACAAATATCCTTTGCCTAGAATTGATCACCTCTTTGATCAAATAAGAGGAGCAAAGGTATTTTCCAAGATTGACTTGGGGTCTGATTATCATCAGGTAAGGATAAAGGATGAAGATGTTCATAAGACAACCTTTAGAGCAAGGTACAGATCTTATGAGTTTGTAGTGGTACCATTTGGTTTCACAAATGTACCAGCTACATTCATGTGCCTCATGAATAATTTTTTAAGTAAGTTTATGGACAGGTTAGTTCTTGTTCTCCTTGATGGAATTCTTATATATTCTAAGAATGAGGAAGAACATGTGGAACATTTGAGGATGACTTTGAAATTGATTAGGAAGCATAAGTTGTATGCAGGGTTGAGAAAATGTGACTTCTATAAAGATATGATTCATTATTTGGGTCACATTATCTCAGATAAAGGAATATCTGTAGACCCTGAAAAGATTGAGGCCATTATGAGTTGCCTTATTCCAATGAAGTTAAAAGATGTAAGATCTTTTGTGGGACTTGCGGGACATTGTAGGAAGTTCACTGAAGGATATTCTGCATGTAAAGTGGAGTTTATGTATAGGCTAAGGAATCGTGCATGTGAACTTGTAGTTCCATGAGAAAATGGACCTTGCGTTAGAGGAAATTTGAGTTCTAAAATGGACCTCCTAAGGAAAATAATAAAATAATAGTCAAAATAATAAAATAATATTTATTAATTTTGGAGGAAGAAAGAAAAAAAGTACTATTCTTATTCGTATTTTCAACATATCTCTCTTCATTTTTACTCAAGCTTCATATGGGAGTGCTCATTGGATGCAGAATTAAAGTTCGCGTCCAACGAGTACCCACACTACATAAATTTTATGGGCACCGTTATCCAAAATACAAGAAATACCTAAAAGAATGTGATGATTACAACTGCAGGTGGTGAGGATTCCACTTCCACTTAACTTGTAATTCTTTTTACCGCACCATTGATTAGTGTTCCGAAGGTTAGGGAGTTTTGGGATTACTCTTCCTCCATGCCACAATGTCTCTATGCTACACCTCATCGGGGGAGCAGCTCCAGGGGGGAGGGGTTGTGTTGCGATGCGACATTTTCTTTCTGCGGGATATGGTGCTCACATCCCACTTAGTATTCACCGGGCTATGGATGATTGGGATGCGGAAGTTGTGGCTCATTATTGCACAACTCAGCCCCTAAGACAATGGATTTCCTATTATTGGTTTGTGAAGAATGTCTTAGCTCAGCTGCTATGGGAAAAATAAAAAAATCCCTGATGCAGGGACATTCTTCTCTAAATTCAAAACTTTATAGATATTCAGACCATGAGATCTAGAAATACCTAAGCAAGGGTTTTTGTACTTTTATTGTAAAGATCTAAAAATGGTTTAAGTCTCAAGCATTAGATTAGGATGTTCTAGAAGTAGGCTGAGGTGATTGTAACTAAATCCTTAATTAAAGGGATGACTTGAGGAGGCATGATAGCATCTAGCCATTAGAGTGATGAATCATTGTTTCAGATAAGATAGAATCCTATTTTTAGAGTTAGTTGTAGAATAGTAGGAAGTCTGTTAAAGTGAGTTGTCAATGTCTATACACGGCTATTTGAATGTAAGACTAAGGGCACAAGAGGGTTGGACCTTCCAGATTGGTAGATATTTTGGTCTAGATAGTCCAAAATGAGCATTTGGTCGAACAGAGGAATAGTATAGGTTTTGCATGTACAGGTTTTAATGCATGGGAGAAACTTATTGTGTATATTTATGTTATTCAATCATCTGTGTGATGCGTAAATGGAAGTTTCTGTGTGAAAATAGTGTTTGCAGAGTTTTTGTGCACATATGTGAAGCACGAATTAGTATTGAGGTTTTAATCTATTTTAGTGAAACGAAATTATATCGTGGAGACATGTAGATACAACGAGGAATCTGTGAGTTTACTAGTGAGTTCTGTAAATGGTTGAAAATGTGTGTGTTGAATGTATGCTCATAAAGCTTGAGTGCATGTATTTCGTTTACAGGTAGATTGACATTGATCGACATATTAATTTCTCAATTTATTGAATTATTGTGAAGACTGCGCGAGGGTTTATATTTTCATACTAAATAGTGGAAAATGATTATATAGTACTCTGCAACTCCTGGTTTGGGTTAAATAGGAAATTGGTAGTTATATGTTGGGACCATATTCACAAGAAAATGTCAAGAAACGACCTGTGATAAAGACATAGGATGATGGTCTTAAAAGTCTGATGTACTCCTCTGCTAAGGAGGTTATCCATGGATATCTAGTTTATTTTTCGGCATTCTTCCTCAATGCGATCTTGGCTAGTGTTCTGATCAAGTTGGTTGCCATGAAATTTGAAAGTGTTGATAGGTTTAAGTGGTAGATATCTTACTGGAGGGAGAATCCAAAGATCAATGGCTTGAATTGCATTTCACAATTGAACATTTGAAGATGCTAAGAGGGGTTGGTAGTGTGATAAGGTTGTTAGTGATTCTATGGTTTTCAACCTCGTTGAGAAGAGCATCGTGTTTGTATGGTGTTCGTATGCACTGTGTAGTTGTCATTATATGTGTTGAGGTCGAGAGTCTTGGATAAGTGCTTGAAGCTGTAGCACTTCGGCTTCTTAGTTGAGGTCATGTGTGTAAAGAGAAATACCTAAGGAAAGTGCTAAGGTTTTGAACCTTGAGAAAACGTTCGTAGTGTATGGCTAGTGAAGCCGATAGAAATAGAGAAAACAATATATTTGGTTAATTTCTAAAGGTAGTGAACTTAGATAACATAAAACCAATAGAGAGTATTGGGAAGCTTTGTTACTGCTATCAATTTTGGTATGTATTGGGTAGCTTTGTTACTGCTATCAATTTTGGTATCAGAGCCAAGTTAGAGAGTAAGTTTACTCTGGTGAAGAGAGAAAGAACACAAGAACAAGAGAGTGTTCTGTGAAGGCGAGAAGACATACCAACAGCAGTCTGAAAAGAAGAAGAGTTTGGATGCAAAGTGGAGAAGAGTCATGTAGCATGAGCTGTAAGTTATAGACATAGATATCTACTTTGGGAGGAGTGTATTGGAAGAGAAAAAGAGATGAAGACAAGGAACGTAATGTAGAAATGCATATTTTATAAATGTAGGAGATGAATTACATAATAGGTGGCCCGATAATTTATACCGTAATTGGGGAAGAGAGGTGACTTTTCAAGTCACCTCTTAGTTTATTTACATTAATTAACCTAGCTTAATAATTAAATTTGGATTTCATTACATTGCCTTTCCCTTAAGGAAGCTTTGTCCTCAAAGCTTAATTGACGACAATGACTACGTGAACTATCACAACGTCTCTGATGTGGACATCTGTATGGGTTGTTACTGGAAGGTTTTATCCCTGGTTCTATTTCGATTATGTGTTCAGTTTTTCTGTTTGTTGGGAGCGCCTTAGGTAACTCTTGAAACACCTTGCGATGTTTTCAAATTAGTTCTTGTGTCTCAGGTTGTTTGTCCATATCTCCTTCACTTGTTAGAATCTCCATTTCTTGACATTGAAGTATGTACGTTGGTGCATCTTTTCAACGTAGCTTTTCCATCTGATGTGCTATAACCAGTTGTGTCAGAGGTGGTTGGAACCCATATAATTTGTGTGTTTTCCCGAATGCATGGAATTCAATAAAATTTCTTGGTGATTTGCAGAGTATGTACCCAAGGTTTGTAACCATTGTATTCCTAATACTACGTCGATTCCTCCCAGTGGTACCACAAAGAAATATGATTCTAAGTTATATTCTTGCATTTGTAACTTAACCTTATGACACCTTCCCACATTGTCAATCTTCTTGCCATCTGCTATCATAACCGTCATGTTAGGTACTAGACGAATAAATAGGTTAAATACTTTAGCAAGGTTGACATTAACGAAGTTATGGGTGCTTCCAGAGTCGATGAGAACTGTGACGTTATTATTTTTTATATGACCTTTAATCTTCAATGTTTGCTGTTGGGAGATTCCGGTAATAGCAGATAATGAGATTTGTCGGGATTCGTCCTTGATTCCTGGGTGGTAGTATTCTTGGCTATTTACATCATTCTTAATTGGTTCATTGACTTCTAGCTCTGCTTCACAAGCATATAATTTCTTTTGTAAGCATCTGTGCTTAGGATCCCATTTGTCTCCACAGAAATTACATTTTCCTTCTTTTATTCTCTGAGCCTCTAAATTGGACTTTGTTCCTTCCCTAAGTTGAGGCGGTGTATACCTTGGATTTCCTGTGTATCCTGAATGGAGGGGGTTCTTTTTGGAGTCGTCTTGGTCGACATTTGTATGAACAGATTTGCTTTCAATAATCTTGGCTTTACGTCATGCTTCCTCCATGGTGGAGATGTTGTGTAACTCTAGTTCATCGCGGATGTGTTGTTTAAGACCGTGTATGTAGGTCTGTAGTCGTTGGTCATTGGTTAACTCTTGGACTCGAGTTGATAGCGCTTCCCATTCACAGATGTACTCATCGACACTGTTTTTTTGTTGTAACCATGTGATTTTGGAAAAGAAGTCTTTTTCTTCAACGCCTTGAAATATTTTGATGAGGTCGTTCCTGAAGCTAACCCAGTTGTAAGAACACATTCTTGCAGTATTATTCCACCATAAGTACCAGTTGTAAGTGATGCCTTCTAGATGCATGGAGGCGTATTTAATTTTCTCACCATCACAATGGATGTTGTGGATGTCTAGGTATTCCTCGGATTTGTTAATCCATGCTATGCATTGTCATTCGTCCCCATCGTATTTGGGTAACTTGACTTTCACCCCTATTTGGCGTCCTTGTGTATATGCATTAGAGGACGACATGTTGAATAGAGGATCTGGCTGCTCCGAAGTTCTTGGAGAGTTTGGTTGCAGGTCATTCGAGATTTGTAATCTATCCAAGATGGCGGTTAAAACTGCTTGATTTTTCTTTTGGTCTTCTTCTAAAGTGAGGAAGATATTCTCTATTCGTGATGTAAATTGTGTCCACTTTGATGTCAAATCGTCATTGGTTTGTTTGATTTTTACGTGGAGTTCCTTGTAATTCTTATTAATTTTCAAATTGATTTGATCGAACCGAGCATCCATTGATCTGGTGATTGATAGAATCTTCCCAGTGTTGAATGTGGACTTATTTTTATTTGCTGTATAATGCCATCCCGCCACGATTCTCCCTTGTTTACTCTTTTTTTAAGTAATAATAATAATTTAATAATGATAATAATAATAATAATAATAATAATTATTATATAGTTTTTTTAAAGTAATTATAATAACAATTATTATTATAATATAGTTTTTTTAATTAATAATAAAATTAATAAATAATAATATTAATAAATATTATTAATATTAAAAAATTTATTATTAACAAATGGGTTTAACCAACCGTCACATGGACGCAGCGTTGAGCGATGGAGAATGAAGGTGGATGGTGTAGCATATTGGACAGGAGGCAGGAACAACGATGGGTGGTTGGCAGATTGGATGTGGGGAAATGCAAATGGGATGGTGAAGGAGAGAAGATGCGTGGTTTGAGAGCGCACGGAGGTGGAAGAGGGAAGGAACGAGGAGGGGAGAATGGAGGTGCAGAGGTAGGTGGGCAGAAGCAGGTAGGAAGTTGGCTAGAGATGGGATGGAGAGCAATGAGAGGGGTGGAGGACGAAGCGACGGGAGGAAGAGTGGAGAGAATGGAGGTGGGTGGAAGGGAGGTGGATGGAGAGCGTGGAGGGAGTAGGTGTGCGTGAAGGTGGGTGAATGGTGGAGAATGGTGTGTGGAAGGGAGTAGGCAGATGGAAGGGAGCAGACAGATGGAGAGCAAGGAGGGAGCAGGCTTGTGTGGAGGGAGAAATGGAGCAGTGCGATAATGGGGAGTTCGATGTTGGAGAGGATGGTGGAGGTAGGCACACGTGGCTAAGGGAGGAGAAGAGAGGTGACAGCTGGTGATGGAGGGCAGCGTGAGTGAGCACGAGAAAGGTAGAGGTGGATGCAATGGAGGTGAGAGTGTGGAGGATGCAAGGTGGTGGGATGGTGCCAAGAGCCGAGAAGCTCTGATACCAATAGAAGAGAAAAAGAGATGAAGACAAGGAACGTAATGTAGAAATGTATATTTTATAAATGTAGGAGATGAATTACATAATAGGTGCCCCGGTAATTTATACCGTAATTGGGGAAGAGAGGTGACTTTTCAAGTCACCTCTTAGTTTATTTACATTAATTAACCTAGCTTAATAATTAAATTTTTCTTTCATTACATGTATGTATGCAAGGGATAACAGCAAGAGTGAAGACATATCAGAAAATAAGTCATAATCTTTGAAGACAGTGATGAAGGAAACTAGTGAGGGTTTCTGAGAGAAAGTGAAGTGTGGCCAAGGACCTAGTATTTCAACTAAGGATTGAAGTACAAGAGGAAATTTATGTTCTCATGCAGATGATTTGTGGGAGAAATCCTAGAAGGAGCATATAGAAGTGCTCAAAAGGGTTCTAGAAAGAGGACCAGTGTTTACCGAAAGACCAAGCACAGAGGAAGTTTGGTGAGGCGAGGTGTAGTAGGGAGAATTGTTAATGCAGAGGCTAGTGCAGCTCATAGAGAGTGAAAGAAACTAAAGAATATTACTATTAAGAGTCATAGCAGAGGTTCAGGAGGCACCCACAAAGGGAGGAAATAAAATTCCAAGGAAAATGGCATATGGAGGCAGTTGAGTGATAAAGAGTATGAGAGAGAGAAGGTCGAGATAAGAGTCCATTTGGAAGTAATGATGGAGCTGTTACAGAAGAAGGAGGAATACCAGAGACGTGGTTTTCTTGTGAAAATAAAGTTGAAGTGGCATAAGCTACAGAAAATAAAAGAGCAACTAATTAATGCTCAGTGGGAGGAAGAGGCACTCAAGGAAAGGGAGTATCTGGCGGAAGACTTGAAGACTGAAACTTCAAGTAAGGCCAAGAGGTCTCAATGTTTTAAATATCATATCTTGTGTATGTTTGTAGGTACAATGAATGAAGAAGGAAAATTTGTTGATGTTATCATCTAGAAGGAGGAAGTCAAGCAAAATCTTAATTCTGTTTTGGAAGAAGATGAGACAGTTGGGTGTCATGCAAATACATATGTACAATCAAGAGAAAGTGTTTCTTTTTAGCATGCAGCAAAAGCTGAAATTATAAAATATTTGGTTTATGATGTTATCCAAGAGCCAGATGAAGCAAGGGAGGAAATCAAGCATTCAGATGTTATGCTTGGTGAAGCTGAAAAGAAGATTATTGAGAATTTTTTGAGTCTTGTAGCAGACTCGAGACAACAAGAAGATTTGATGATTGAGTCATCAAATAAGACCATTGAGTCTTGTGGGTTTAAAGATGACAAATTGAATGTGTTTGTAGGTATTGTAGAAGACAATCGATCTTATGGAATTGTCTTAAGTGAAGCTAAAAGTTATCTGGTAAGGCATAATGAGGAGGATTTTAAGCATAAATAGACAGTGCTTGAATAAGCTGATAGGGAGATGTTATTGTTGGAGAACCTGTTAGATAAATCTGAGTCTAATTGTGAATGGAAACTTCAAGTAAAAAAGCTATGTTTTAATAGTTTTGATGAAGACATGAAGTACCTTGAGGGGTGCATAGGAAAAGATGAAAGTGTGAAAGATTTAGTCATCTTAGATGGATAGATGGAATTATTGTCAAGCCACTGTCAAGCAATGAAAAAGGAAAAGATGATTCATTGCAGAAGAAGGAGTCTACAGAGTACTTAATTAATGAAGGCGACAATCTTATTGGGAAAGATACAGTCATGTCTTATGAGAGGGAATTTGTTCCTACTAAGGACAAATAATATTTTGTTTACTTTGAGATCCAAGGTAAGAATGATGGACAGACCTTTGAGACTTCCACAAGAATAGAGAATCATAATTCTATTCTGATAGAGAGGGATGAGACAGTGTCATAGAAAATTTTCGTTAGTGACAAGAAATAAGAAATCCATAAGGAAGAAAGTGAGGCTACTGTGTCTCAACTTGGAGATGAACGAGTCTTGGGACTGTTGGAAGAAAATGAAGAGGGAAACTGTTATGGTTGGAAGTTAAAGAAGAGGATAATGATATGGAACCTATTACAGGTAAGGTTGCGACAGAGCTTATATGCCAAAGTGGAGAGAGAACTCGAAGCATCTGAGTTGGGAGTAGAAGTTCATAGTAATGAACTAGAAGTTTTCTTTGGTAAATATGTGGAAGTAGATATAAAATATAAAAAGGGTAATGAGAAGAAACTCTTGAAGTATCTAGATCAACATAGGGAAGAGATGATGGAAGCATCTAGGGGAACAAGAGGGTCTCATAATTTTAAAACTAACCAAGTGTGTGATCTTGCAGGTATAAATGAAAATGGACAGTTAACAAAGGATGTTAGGAAGGAAAACAATCAAATTGAAGAATGTGTCAAAGTAAGGTATGATGATGCATGTCTTATAGAAGAAGACAAAGTGGAGCTAGTGCAGCACAAGGAACTCATTGATGAGTTACTTAATAGGAGAGGACATTCATCTGAAGTTGACATGAAGAAGAAGGATCAAAATCTTATTTTGATGAAGGTTGAGGGACCATTGTCTCAGAGAGAGATTGAATATGGATTACAATAGAAAATAAATGAAAATAATGTTGAAGAAGAAGGTGAGGAATACTTGTCTCATGACAAAAAAAAACATGTTATAGAACTGAATAAGGCACGATTGGATACTAGATTTAGTCAAGGAGATGAAGGACAACTACTAAAGGTTGTTAAGGAAGAAGGAAGGCATGCTGAATATTATGAACAACATTATGATGAAGTGTTAGATAGATGTCAAAGAGAGATTGAATTACTGGAACACTTGCTGGAAGAGCTTGACTATAAAATAGAGATTGCAGTCAAAAGTAGAGAAATGTCTCAGACTTTAGGGGAGACAAGAGCATGTGCAAACTTTCAAACTAATAGTGTGTTTACTGACATAGAAGACGGGGAGAAGGGTCAGTATAATGTTACAATCAAGGAGTCAAAGTTTAGTTTTCTACGTGTAAATGAAATGGAGACTCAGGGACAACAACCAAGCATCAAAGAGAGGTATGTTTTTGAGGATACCAAAGATGGAGAGTTGGAAGAAGGAAGCAATCAACAGATTGAAGGTGCATAATTAGAGCGGCAAAAAGATCTCATGCAACTTAGTGTTGTTGAGATGAAAGGATTTGAGAATTCTGAAGATGACAACAGTAGTGTTGTTGTAGAACAATGGATAAGTTTTTTTAATGCCTCGGGCATCTTTTGGAAGATGTATAGTAATAGAAATTGGGATGAGGATGTTCATATCCTTATGTGTGGAGTATAAATGCAGTTACAAGAGGATAAATATCACATGAGATTTCAGCAGAAATAGTTAAAGCTAGAAAGATAAATAGATGAGCTATTTAAGCTCATGCATATTTCTAAAAGAAACTATAGTAAAGTGAAGAAGATGGTTAAGTGTGAAATTGGATTAACAATGAGAGATTGTAAAGGTAAGTTAAGTGGAGTGTTACAGAACAAAGTATGGAAACTTAGAAGATTAGAACCAGCAATGAAATGTGATGACAACAAAGGAAGTGGACAGTTAAAACACAAAGTGTGGGATCCAGGTAGATGGAGTTTGAGGATACATGAATAGGAGTTCATGAAAATTTATACCTTGGAAGTCTGATGAAGGGGAATTTTGCTATAAATTCAAAACTTTGAATATATTCAGACCATGAGATCTAGAACTACCCGAGCAAGGGTTTTTGTACTTTTATTGTAAATATATGAAATGGTTTAAGTCTCAAGCATTAGATTAGGATGTTCTAGAAGTAGGATGAGGTGTAAAATTGTAACTAAATCCTTAATTAAAGGGATGACTTGAGGAGGCACGATAGCATCTAGCCATTAGAGTGATGAATCATTGTTTCAGATAAGATAGAATCCTATTTTTAGAGTTAGTTGCAGAATAGCAGGAAGTCTGTTAAAGTGAGTTGTCAATGTCTACACAAAGCTATTTGAATGTAATGGACCTTCCATATTGGTAGAGATTTTGGTCCAGATAGTCCAAAATGAGCATTTGGTTGAACAGAGGAATAGTATAGGTTTTGCATGTACAGGTTTTAATGCATGGGAGAAACTTAGTGTGTATATTCGTGTTATTCAATCATCTATGTGATGCGTAAATGGAATTTTATGTGTGAAAATAATGTTTGCAGATTTTTTGTGAACCTATGTGAAGCACGAATTAGTATTGAGGTTTTAATCTAGTTTAGTGAAATGAAATTATATCGTGGAGACAAGTAGATACAATGAGGAATCTATGAGTTTACTAGTGAGTTCTGTAAATGGTTGAAAATGTGTGTGTTGAATGTATGCTCTTAAAGCTGGAGTGCATGTATTTCGTTTACAGGCAGATTGACATTGATCGACAAAGTAATTTCTTGATTTATTGAATTATTGTGAAGACTGCGTGAGGGTTTAGATTTTCATACTAAATAGTGGAAAATGGGTATATAGTGCTCTGCAACTCCTGGTTTGGCTTAAATAGGAAATTGGCAATTATATGTTGGGACCATATTCACAATAAAATGTCAAGAAATGGCCCATGATAAAGACAGAGGATGATGGTTTTAAAAGTCTGATGTACTCCTCTACTAAGGCAGTTATCCATGGAAATTTGGTTTATTTTTCGGCATTCTTCCTCAATGCACTCTTGGATGGTGTTCTGATCAAGTTAGTTGCCATGAAATTTGAAAGTGTCTATAGGTTTGAGTGATCGGTATCTTGTTGGAGGGCGAAGCCAGAGATCAATGGCTTGAATTGCATTTCGCAATCAAACATTTGAAGATGCTAAGAGGGGTTGGTAGTGCAATAAGGTTGTTAGTGATTTTATGGTTTTTAACCTCGTCGAGAAGAGCGTCGTGCTTGAATGGTGGTCGAATGCACTGTGTAGCTGTGATTATATGTGTTGAGGCTGCGAGTCTTGGAAAAGCGCTTGAAGTTGTAGCACTTCAGCTTCTTAGTGGAGGTCATGTGTGTAAAGAGAAAGACCTACAGAAATTGCTAAGGTTTTGAACCTTGAGAAAACGTTCGGAGTATATGATTAGTGAAGCCGAAAAAAATAGAGAAAAGGATATATTTGGCTAAGTTCTAAAGGTTAGTGAACTTGGATAACATAAAACCAACAGAGAATATTGGGTAGCTTTATTACTGCTATCAATTTTGGTATGTATTGGGTAGCTTTGTTACTGTTATCACTCCCTCTCCTTCTCCCTCTGAAAAATCAGAGAGCTCTTCTAGCAAGTCGACATCCTCGTCTTCACCCAGCTTGCATCCTCCGGATTCTCCTTAGGAAACCCCTCAACCACATGATACTATGTCCATCCAGCATCTAGATGAAGATTTGCACAATCCAGAGCTGGATGTGCAAAAATAAGGGGGTCGTAGAGACACTGATGATATTTGAGATACAGATTCTATGCATGTACTCATTTTTGTATATTAATATAACTTTCAGCAACTTACAAAAAACATTCAACCTCAAAAAGTGCATTGTTGGGATCCATTTGGGCATTATCTGATTTTGGGCTTGCTTATTAGATTTGATGACCAATCCCGGAAATGGCCTCTAGAAGTCCATGGTTTTGATTCTTCAACCCATAAAGTACCATAAGGATTCATGGCCTGTAGAGTTTATGTTTTTGAATAAGGATTCATAATTCATATGAACCAGAGTTATCTATAAAAAAAAAAGTGTTGAATGACCCTTTAACCCAATTCTTACTTATCTTATGATATGTGGGTTCATTTCTATCCCCATTAATGCTTCACATCAAGCCATGAATACATAGATCATCTCGTATATACATTCTCTATCAAAATAGTATGGGCATGTATGGATTCTAAATCAATCAAACCAAAGGTTCTCTTTTGGTGAAGAATATTTAGTAAGTGTACATAGTATGGCATTGTTGTGGAAATGAAGAAAATATTTACCCATTTTAAAATACCCTTACCTCCTCATATGTATATATATCTTCCCCTTCATTGATCTTATCACATAAATTTTTATAGTCATGTAGTTTACATTTTGATATGCTTAATTGGTTGCCCTTGTATTTAGAAAAGATTTCTGTAAAACGTGGAATTTTTATTTATTTTACTTATTTGACACATCAAACATATATCATCATCATTATTATTATTATTAAATTATATAATTTATACAATCTTTTTTTTAAATGGTGGTTTACTAAGGGAAACATCCATGGGGAAATATGCAAACACCTACTATTGATCAGGATTACATACTCCACTTAATCATTACATTGTCAATACAAAGGGGATTAACATGATCATTACATGAATTAACATGCATCCCAAAGTCTTATTTTAGTTAAGCTAAAGGGAGAATGATCATCATGTCACTTACAGGAATTAACATGCATCCCATTTCAAAGTCTTATTTTAGTTAGGCTAAAGGGAAAAGGAAATATGAGATCATAAATATTTTGAACTTGAGTCTTACCCCCTCCGTATAGCTAATGTCTTCGGTCTCACATATTTAACCCCCTCCCTGTAGCTAATGTATTTAAGTGTTAAGTGTTGAGTTTGATGGTTGATATATTAATGTTTTGTTGAGTTTGATGGTTGATATATTGATGTTGTGTTGTAGATAGATGTTTTTATAATTTATAAAAAAATTAGTAAAGATTTGATCATATCATTTTTTTTATAAGGGTTAATGTTTTTGTTGTTATTATATGTTATTTTAAAAGTCAAGAAAATTATTATTTACTATTCACATACTATTGTTTTTTCTTCTTGATTTGAAAGAGATGTACATCAAAACATCAAATCCTTGATGGTTTAAATAGGTACAATGCACTTGGAAAAACTAAGTTTTGGTCACATAAATGAAACTTATGGTTATAAAAGTTGATGTCAAAGTGGAAGAATGAAACTGACAATGTGAAGGGCTACTTTAAAATGACAATAACAATAAAATAAAATAAAAAATACAATTTTTTCCATTAAAAAAAAATAAGCTGGATAAAAATTACAATAAAGAGAACACTAAAAAGCTACTTTATAATCCAAAAATTATGGCTTCCTCTCTCTTCATTGTTTAAGCTAACTTTAGTTCATGGCAATTTAAATCTCCTCTAAGATGGTAGGGCTTCCACAAACTAACTGCCGAGATAACCCTATTGGCATGCCGAGATAACCCTATTGGCATAATTGAGTTCGAGACTCCCATAAGGGTTGGAATTTCATTTCATCTCTACCCTTCAAACTAAAATTTCCGCCAACATGATGCAATATATACTCACCAACATTCATATTACCTCTAATTAAAATTTGGGTTTGGGAAGGGGTTTGAGTTCAGCCTCTCTAAAAACTAACAAAAAATAATTAATAACAATTTATAGAAATAGCTAAACCTCAACAAAATAGGTTTTTTCTACAAGAGGTGAGGATTCCACTTCCACTTCACTTGTAATTCTTACAGCAAAAATCTATCTGCTCAGATAACCTGATTAGCATAGCAAGTCTGAAATAATTGAGTTTCTCACAACTTTCCTTTTCCTATCTTCGAAGAATGATGATCGATCACAACTTTTGTTTTCCCACCTTCAAAGAGACTGATGATCAGTTGGTGTCTTACAAGTTTTTTCAGCATGTCCATGTGGAGAAGATGTTGGTCTCCATTCCACGGCTACTTTTCTTTTCCTTCGATTGAATTTGGCCTGGGAAGCCTATTTCTTTCAGTTGATTTTCCTAAAGCTGTAAGAGGATGCCTCATCGATAAGGCTTGGCTCTGTCCATGAATAGATAATCATTTATAAATAGTAAGCATTTGATAATACCATTTTTTAATTTATAAAAAAAATATAGATGTTTTTATAATTTATAAAAAAAATAGTAAGCATTTGATAATACTACTTTTTTATAAGTACAAGGGTTAATGTTTTCCTTGTTATTATATATTATTTTAAAAATCAAGAAAAATATTATTTATATACTATTGTTTTTTCTTCTTGATTTGAAAGAGATTTACCTCAAAAGAATAAATACTTGATTCTTCAAATCTGTGCAATGCACTTTGAAAAAATAAGTTTTGGTTACATAAATAAAACTTATAGTTATAGAAGTTGATGTCAAAATCAAGGATGAAACTGACAATGTGAATGGATAATTAATTTAAAATAACAATAACATTAAAAATTACATTTTATCTATAGAGAAAAAAAGTTCAACTGAATAAACATTACAATCAAATAAACAGAATGCTACTGCACAATCTAAAAATTATGGCCTCCTATTTCTTCATTGTTTAAGCTAATTTTAGTTCATGACAATTTAAACACCAGCTGCTCCTCTAGTATGTCTGGGCTGCTAAAATGCTACTGCACTATTTAAAAATTATGGCCTTCTATAGCTTCATTATTTAAGCTAACTTTAATTCACGACACTTTAAACACCAGCAGCTCCTCTAGAATGGCTGGGCTTCTACACACTTTCTTTTCCTTCAATTGAATTTCGCACTTTCTTTTCCTTCATTGAATTTCGCCTAAGAAGCCCATTTCCTGAAGCGTTGACATATGTAAGTTTTCGTTCAATTGAATTTCGCCTGGAAAGCCCAGAGTTTGATAAGGGTTGGCTCTCTCCATCACTAAATAATCTACGCTCAATTCTATTTTTTGGCCCGGATTCCACTTCAGTTGTAATTTTTTTTGCCCCGCCATTGATTAGTTTTCCAAAGGACTGTAGTGACTTTTTAATTTGAGAGGTCTTTTTAGAAGCACATGGTGTATCAATTTCTGTATTTGTTTCACCCTTTGTCCCAATTTTTACAACTGATAAATTTCTACGCTCATTTCCGAGACTACTTCGACGGTTGCCATTTGGTTTGCCTACCGGCATCTCCTTAGTAAGCTTGGATATGTCCCCATAATCTTGAGAAACCATCCCAGGATTACAATTACCATTTTGTACCTCAACTTTGCTTATTACAGTCCCTTGGAGGCTCAATCTACGAGATTGAGGTGTATGGAGTTTGTATTGAGACTGTAACTGCGCTAGTTCTACTTCTTTCCTTGCCAACGCCTTCTTCAAACTGTCTCCTTCTGCTTCTTTCCTTGCCAACGCCTTATTCAAACTGTCTACATGTTCTTTAAGCTCACGAACTTCTCCACTCTCTTTATTCAAACGAGCAGCACCCAGTTCAACAGAGGCCACTCTTTCAGCAAACTTAAGGGTGCTTATT
>LPNX011139411.1:39315-77986 GCA_001517045.1 Pseudotsuga menziesii
TGGGATAACTCGAAGAGGTCACTGAGTGCTCGATAGTTCACTCCCATATCCCTTTCAGAAGCACCTGTTGGACCGCTCATGGTGTGGGTTTTTCCAGATCCTGTTTGACCATATGCGAAAATGCAGACATTGTAACCATCCATTACAGATCGGATCAATGGCTGCGTATCCATGTAAATATCCTCTTGTGTAGCAGATGGCCCAAAAACCTTATTAAAATTAAATATCCTCTGTACATCTTTGCCCATTTTCGATGTATTGACAAGGAGGGATCCATCTTCCCCAATAAAATCCACTGCACTTTGAGCGTCAGCGTCAGATTGACCTCCAAAATGTGGTCTGATTCTGCAGAATACCCTTATGCTTCCTTTGAGGTCTTGAAGATTATTGTAAAGGATCTTGTTTTCTTCCAGAACTCTGTGATATCCACTGGAATTAACACTGCACATTTCTCTGATCTGTTTATTCTCTGCAATAATAGCAATGATAAGATCCATGAGTGTTTGCGTCGAGCCATGCTCTGCAGCAGCTTGTATGGCTTCCACAAGTTTCTGGTCAACATTTTCCTTGTCACTTGTTATTTCTAAAGCAACTCGCTTTAACCATGCTCCTATAAAGTCATTAGATTGAAAGATGTCATCGAGTCTTTTCTCTCCCTCGTCAATGTTTCCAACTGATGGGTTTGGCAAAGTTTCGGGTGCTTGTACAGACACAGGCACACAAGTTGACTGTGGAAAGAAATTTCGTGTCTTTCTTGGAACCATAGGGGTCCTCAAATGGCCATTTCCTCCACACTGTTTCCATTCATAATAAGCCTTCAGCGCCAAGATACAGTCAACAATCTTTGCAATAGAACCAGGCTGCAAGCTCTCCTGCTCAAAAGTAGGCAACTTCATCTCTTCAACAGCTACAAGAAAATTCTGAACATTCTCAAAATATTGATAGGCATAGGCAGATAAAGACCGTCCTTCCTCCACATAATTTGCAACGACCTTGGAAACTGCTCCCGGTTGAACCTTGTTGAGAAGGTTACATAAAATGATCCCATTTCTCAACAAAAGACAAAACTCCTCCTCGGATGGCTCACACGGTATATCCAAAGACCCAACCATGCTCTTTACCCATGCTGCAGCTTCAAACCTTCTATTCGCTGCTTCCTTTGCTTTCAGTGAAGCCAATAGACCATCTGAGAGGCTCTGAGAATTCGATCCGCTTCCTTGTTCTACATTAGAAACCTGTGATTCTGTGGCACTCGTGAACATATTGTTTCCAAAGACCAATGGAGAAGGGACCTTGTTCGGAGTGGAATCTGGTTCTAGAGACATCTGTTTCTTTCTTGCTCAATAAATATTACCAAAAATTTGAAAAAACACGAACACGAATAGACAATGGGGGCGGTTTGACCTTGTTTGCAAACTCAGTACGTGCTGTTCAGTAGGATACCGTAGCTTATCAATCAGAAGCACTCAACAAAAATACTTCTTTTAGAATACTCACTTCTTTTCCAAATGGGTATTCGCCAAGAGATCAGATTTCGAAATGGGTAATCGCGAAGAAAAGAATTGGAAGTCTTGTGTTTGACCTTAGGATGCTCAAATAGGAATACTTATACATAAACATTTCCTGGCAAGGCTATTTCCTTAGCCGACGTCATGCTTCGAGTGGGATATGGAATTAGATTCATAGATTTATCTTCAATATAAACATATAATATTGGTTCTCTTGCTGTGGTTGGCGTAGGTATTATCATTGCTTTCATTGATCCAAGTGTTGTATTTTTAGATTATAAATAAATATTGAGCACTTTTCAATGATCTATTAAGATGTGTTTGGATCTTTGAGGAAAATATCTCTTTTCTTGAGTTTAGTCGATGTATAGGTGGTGAAGGGAATTTTCTATTAATGCATAGTGTTTCACATTTCTCCAACAACTACGCAATGTCATGTTTTATCATCTTATTTTGCTGTCAAAGTATTGGGAAACATGATGCTCATCCACTCTATTGATCCAAACTCATGCTTAAAGACTCTTCCAATGTTGTCATAATGATGTTCTTAAAATTTCCATTGCTAATAGAATTCCCCAACAACAATTATAAACTTTATCTTCATTGGAGATTGGTCAAACTCTCCTTCCTCTCTTTGGCTTGAGCCAAAAGAAAGTACCCCATATTTGACTTGAAAATGTTCAACCATTTAATGATAACCACAAATGTTTTTAAATCAATTTCCTCGTCCATTGACCCCATAAACAATCCCCTTGGTCTTAAGTCCTCCATATGTACATTCTTCAATTCTATAACAAGTTCCCATGATCCTTTACTACAAAATCAATAAATGATCTTGTTAAGGACTCTACATTTTATTACCTTGCACTTATTAAATTCATTGGTGGATTTTCCCTTTCCGTAGAAAATCATAGAACTCCTTCAATAATTTTGTTGATCTTTAGCCAACTGCAAAAAAGCACTACTACTTGTTCCACAATATAACAGTGAGATTATGGATCAAAAAATATGTGAGGAATTCTTCTTCCATTCAAAGAATGATTACAAACAATGCTTATAAAACATATCTAAAATGAATTAATTAAGTGGCCTCTTTCAAACATGTTGGAGTGGTAACCAACCTAGGCTACCAAAAAGTGTTTTGATCACAACCTTTTCATAAGATATCGAACTGGAGTGATCTAAAAGGAAGAATGAAGTAGATTCCTAGGGATATGTCCAATATAAATAGGTTTTGAAAGTGTACCGAATTTCTATGTTAGATGCTAGGATATGGTCTACATTGCAAAGCTCTTTACAATTTCGTGCTTTGATCAATGGTGACTAATTTTGGCACAACCCTTTCATCAAAGATCAGAATGACATGCTTCTAGTGGGATACAAAATTAGATTCATATATTTATCTTCAATATAAACATATTTTTAAAATACTTTAAATTGAATTGTCAAATTTTCTAAGAAATAGTCTAGAATGCTGATTTTTAACATTGGAGATTTTGGAACAAGTAGTCATTATTTTGGGCATAGGTTTTCGGTATTCCATCAAAATGAAGTGATTCGGATTAAGTAGAGAACTAGAATTTGAGGACCATATGCCCTCAAAATAATTTTTGATATTTCTCCATTTCCCCCTCAAAATAAAACTATTATGCTAGGATACAATCCACATTACAATCTCTGTATAGTTTCATTCTTTCATCAACGATGACTATTTTTGGCATGACTCTTTCATCAAATGTCATAAAGACATTCTTCTAGTAGGATATGAAACTATATTTATGGAGCTATGTTCAATAGAAACATATTTTTAAAGTACTTTGAATTGACAAGTCAAATATGTTAAGAACTATTCTAGAATGAGGTTTTTTAATAGTGGAGATTTTGGAACAAGCAGTCATTATTTTGGGCATAACTTTTATGCATAATATCAAAATGAAGTGATTCAAATTAGGTATAAAATCAGAATTCGAGGACTATATCCCCTCAAAATAGTTTTTGAAACTTCTCAATTCCCCCCTCAAAATAAAACTATTATGATTATCGTAGTAGCAATTTCATCAACTCAAAATGATGCAGAAGGAGTTGGGCTCAATCTTGTATGAAATATTGATTCTGTAGTTTCTAGAAAAGCTATCAAAGCATCAAGATGATTAAGGAATTATCTATAAAGGCTTCAATCCTTCCATGCCTAGTTTTATCTAATAGTGTTCTATGAATACTACCTAATATGAGATTAAAACTCTACATAAAGAGAAATGCAATTCCAAACCCCAGGTAAAGAATCTATTTCAACCTTTAACACCTCTCTTTTGGATAATTTTAACACAATGTTTTGATGGCTCCCCCAAAAGATTTAAATTTAGGCGAGGTCATCCTTTTTAGTCTAAGGGAAAAAGAGGTGATTTGTGTAGTTTTTCTCACTCATATTGCTCCTTAATGATTTACACATCAAGCTAGAGTTGTCACGATCTACATAACTCATGTATTGATACCATTTCATTTGTTAGTGGAATTGGTGTAATCTTGGCAGGTAGTTCTTATCCTAAGGAATTGACAAGAGAAATTATTGGGACTTTGTTTTGTTCAGGAGAGAACAAAAATGCATGTTTTGTTGTTGTGGACAACATTGTTAAGCTCTTCAAGTCTACCAAGGAGTGGAATGTTGTGGTTATTGTTTTTGTTGATAATGGAAGAATGATATTGTTGCCTATAAGAAGATGGATATTTCCATGGTTGTGGAGATATGACTTGTATTGATCATTATTGAGGAATCAGAGGATACCAAGTTTTGAGAGGGTCATTAATGTTTCATTCATTTGAGTAACCCCTAAATAATTGAAATGCAAAGATGCTCATAATACATATTTGGAGGTGATTTATGTGACTGCCATGGCCCCCTTTAGCTGATAAAACATACTTATTACTCATTTTACTCTACTTCAAAAACGTTGGTCATTGATATGTGTGATATTCTTCCAAGTCTATTCATGTGACTAACAACAATTTGAACATTAGTGGATTGATCTAGTATGCATTAAATATTTCAACCAACTAGACCTTCAAGAACAAATAGACTATGTGTGTTGTTATATTGAGTATTGAATGGAGGCTTGCAATGCAGGTAGTAGGAAATTATGATTAATCCTAATCGAGGTAGTTTGTTGACAACAAATTGATTCTATTCCATGATTTAAAGAATTGTTGCATATGTGATTAAACATATACAACGACTTTCTATATTGACAACATACATGATTCCTTGGAAATCTAAAATTCATAAATCATGAATCAAATGGAAGTAATAAATGACTCTTCAACACCCTAAACTTTAGCAGCATAAGGTAACAACATATACCGCTATGCAACAACATGTGCCCATGTTCTTCTTACATATATGTGCATTTAGTGAACCATCATATTTGAATTAGGAGGTCAAGATTTGATTCATAACTGGGAAAATGAAATTCATGCAAAACCAATTAACCCTTGTTTCTAATGTTATCATTAGCTCTATAAAACATAATAAAGAAACATTTTCCAACAAGGAACCAAATGCTAAATAGAGTGAGATAAGGTGAAAAAATACCCCTAAGCCAAAAGTTGGATTATGCATGCTCAATATTGGACATAGGAAAAAAATTTAAATGCCATGGATAGTGATTTGATGAGTATAAGGGAGATAACTTACCCACAAATTCAAACTAAATATTCAAGGACATAGGTATTCATAGGTCATTCCCTATTTTTCTTCTTGTTTGTCATATTTTCCTATGGGATAATTGTCACTTACCCTATATCTTATCACTACACCAAGGCATGGAATTTAATTAAATAAATCTATTGAATGCCTCTACAGTAAAAGAGTGTTATTGCATTCAAGAAACATGACCACTAAAAAGAAAAGAAGTTACCAATTCTAGTTCCTTCTCCCCTTCACTATGGAAAAACTTAACAGAAACCAAAGAGAGACAATTCAAAAAGAAATACTCAAGAAATTTGGTGCCTTCACCCCTTCACAAATAAACCCTAACATCACAAGCATTTTTTCCCTTGGTGATTTTAGAACCTCCTCAACAATGGTGCAAAAAACTAGCGAGATTGATGCCCATAATGCACTAATGAAGATTCAACATAGAGAACCCTAGCAAACACAAATACGAAGCAACAAGAAACATTCAGAATTTGGCATGTGCCATCCATGCATAGGTTTATATTTTCCTAAGATGAAACATGCATTGGTAATTAAACTGAGACAAGCCATGAACGCAAAACTTAACAGTAATTCTAGTTCCAAAAATAATCTTTTCTAGCAAGTAAAGGTTATAGTAAGATATGTTTGCCTCGATGCATCGCAAAACCAGTTGACTACAATCATGCTATAGAGTTTGGAAGACCTCCCAAGGAAGATAAAATCTAGGCATCAGTTAATAGAGATAGAAGGGAGTAGGATAAATTCTTTCAAGAAGGATGTGAAGCTTGACCCAAGGAAGAGAAGTTTCAAACCTTATCACCTCCTAAATCAGTGAAGGCAGACATCATAAGATGTGATTAAGCCAGCTAGAGTGATGAGGGAAAGGTCAAGGAACCCACTCAAGTGTTGGGGATGTGGAGGTGACCATTTGATTACGTACTATCCACATCAGAGTGGAAATGAGAGTCAATTCCCCAACACCCAAGAAGCTGAAACTGTGGGTCAGGAAGCAGGGACCATTCCTAAAATTTGTGCAGTGTTAGAAGACCACCAAGAAGATCATGAATCAACTTTGGTGGAAGTTGAGGGTGAGATTGTTGAGCATACTGTTTCTATTTTGATTGACCCTGGATCCACTCATAGCTATATCACCCCTGGACTCATTGAGATGTTCCCTTTGAAGTTGTCAAAGAATACAAGATCATGGTTAGTCCAACTAGCCACTGGAACCAAGAAGGATATTAGTGAGGTGGTAAATAAATGTCCGTTGGTCATGGATGGGTTAGCCACTTGTGCATATCTGAATGTTTTTCCACTTGGATCCTATGATGTCCTCATTGGAATGGAGTGGTAGGAAGCACATAGAGCAAAGCTTGATTGTTACAACAAGACTTTTGAGTGCTTGGATGAAGAAGACAACCTAAGGGTTTTGAAAGGCATTCCAAAAATGATCTCCTGTCAACATCTTTCAGCAATGCAGCTGAAAACGTTTTGTGGGAACTGTTATAGAGTACATGTAGCTCATGTTTTGGAGGCAGCAGATAATGAAACCCCCTAGGTTGGAGTGCTTTCATGTGTTGCAGGAATTCTGGGATGTTTTTCCTGATGAAGTTTCAGGGCTTCCTCCAAAGAGGGACGTTGATCTCACAGTTGAACTTGTGCTGGGAACAGAACCAATGTCCAAGACACCTTACAGGGTGACTACACCACAACTGATAGAGTTGAAGATGCAGTTGCAATATTTGTTGGAAAAAAAGTACATTATACCAAGTGTGTCTCCTTGGGGAGCACCATTCCTAATTGTGAAAAATAAAGATGGTACACTTTGGTTGTGTATTGATCATAGACATCTTATCAAAGTCATTGAGAAGAACAAATATCCTTTGCCTAGAATTGATGACCTCTTTGATCAAATGAGAGAAGCAAAGGTATTTTCTAATATTGACTTGGGGTCTGATTATCATCAGGTAAAGGATAAAGGATGAAGATGTTCATAAGACAACCTTCATAGCAAGGTATGGATCTTATGAGTTTGTAGTGGTACCATTTGGTTTCACAAATGCACCAGCTACATTCATGTGCCTCATGAATAATGTTTTCAATAAGTTTTTGGACAAGTTAGTTCTTGTTCTCCTTGATGGAATTCTTATATATTCTAAGAATGAGGAAGAACATGTGGAACATTTGAGGCTGACTTTGAAATTGCTCAGGAAGCATAAGTTGTATGCAGGGTTGAGAAAATGTGACTTCTATAAAGATAGAATTCATTATTTGGGTCACATTATCTCAGATAAAGGAATATATGTAGACCTTGAAAATATTGAGGCCATTATGAGTTGGCCTGCTCCAAGAAAGTTAACTGATGTAAGATCTTTTGTGGGACTTGCAGGACATTACAGGGAGTTCATTGAAGGATTTTCTGTAGGTAAAGTGGAGTCTATGGATAGGGTGAGGAAGCCTACATGTGAACTTGTAGTTCCATGAGGAAATGGACCTTGCATTAGAGGAAATTTGAGGTCTAAAATGGGCCTCCTAAGGAAAATAATAAAATAATAGTCAAAATAATAAAATAATATTTATTAATTTTGGAGGAAGAGAGAAAAAAACCACTATTCTTGTTCATATTTTCAACATATCTCCCTTCATTTTTACTCAAATTTGGTACGGGAGGGCTCATTGAATGCGGAAAAAGTCCACATCTAACGAGTACCCACATGACATACGTTTGACGGACCCTGTTACCCAAAAAACAAGAAATACATGAGGTCCACCAAAAGTATGTTGTGTGGGTACTCATTGGATGCGGACTTTAATTCCACATCCAACGAGCCCTCCTGCTCAAAATTTGAGTAAACACATAGGGAGATATGTTGGAAATACAAACAAAAATGTAGTTTTTTTAATGACAAATATGTCAAGTCAACCATTATGGTTGAATCATTTTATTGAAATTCTATTGGTTCTTGAATTCTAACTCACAATAATTTATTGTTAGCTTGTTTTCTTATAAGGCCCATTTTAGACCCCATATTTCCTCTAATGTGTGTATGAGCATAAATATGAGGACTTCCTGAAGACTGCAGGGAGAATGGCCTGAGCAGAGTAGTATGGTTGTGCCCAATGAAACCCAGGGCAGGAAGCTGCCATGTGCCATGAGATGGATCTCATGACTGAGAACATATTTTGGAACTTCAGATTGCAAGTTTTTCTATTGATTGTGAGAGATTGTGATCTCCTGTGATGGTTTTGAATCATGCTAACAATGGATATGCTTATCTTTCATTGCTTGATGTCTAAGGTTTCCTGTGGTTAATTGTGACTGTTTGGATGATTTAAATTTATGTCAAGATGACATGTTGTATGTGGATGTCTAGGTTTTGGGACAACATGTGTAAGTAGGGGATAAGTGCTCCCACTTGTAAAAGACAAACAATATGAGGATGGCCTCATGGTTGCGAAAATATGGTTTTCTGCAGGGAGCAGAATTGTGAACTCATATTTTTATTTGACTATCAATGCTATTGATTGTATGATATTTGGGAAATCATGTATGCATGAATTAGATTTGAAAATCTATGACTAAATTTTTTATGATGACATCTCATGTGAACTGCATACTTGTATGTAACACAGGTGAGATGATGAAAGTTTTCCCTCAGAGTACATAGCTTCTCGGAAGGATGTGTTTGGGATACATAACTCCTCGGAAGGATGTACTGGGTGTACATGGCTCCTCGAAAGGATGTAATTGGATACATAGCTTCTCGAAGGGATGTGTTTGGAATAGGTTTGAAAACCTATGATTGCGATTTTTTTATGATGACATCTCATATGAACTGCATGCTTGTATGTAACATGGTGATATGATGAAAATATGTACTGGACATACATGGATCCTCGGAAGGATGTACTTGGATACATAGCTTCTCGGAGGGATGTGTTTGGAATAGGTTTGAAAACCTATGATTTCAATTTTTTATGATGACATCTCATATGAACTGCATGCTTGTATGTAACGCAGGTGAGACGATGAAAATATGTACTGGACGTACATAGCTCCTCAGAAGGATGTACTTGGATAAATAGTTTCTTAGAGGGATGTGTTTTGGAATAGGTTTGAAAACCTATGATTGAAATTTTATGATGACATCTGATATAAACTGCATGTTTGTATGTAACGCGGGTGAGATGATGAAAACATGTACATGCGGTACATGGCTCCTCTGGAAGGATGTACTTGGGTACATAGCTTCTCCCCCCTGCCAGCTAGGAACTGGTATGGATCACTGGGGACACCCAGGGTGTAAGAAATCCGGTTATACTTCTTTCCACACACATTCACATCATAAGGGGATTGTCACAAGAGTGGGGGCTCCTTGAAGAGAATAACCCCTAGGTATTAAGATGTCTGGAAAGGAAGCACCTGAGCATTGGTAATCACTTGGAGTAGGTGCTAGAACCTTAAGATAGAGCTATCATTAAGCACCCAAGGAGGTGTTAGGCTCTGAAGTGGAGCTGACCAGATATCGATTGAGAGATGCTATACATATAAGTATTGGATTACTTGGAAAATCCTAGTTGATTTTCTGTAATTACACATGTGCATAATGATTCAACTAAGATTTTAAAAATATTGTTAAGAAATGAATCCTATGAAAATGAATCTGACATGTGAATTAATCTGTTATGCTTCCTGGAAAGGAAGCGCCTGAGCTTGGAAAGCATGGAAAGAGGTGCTAGGCTCTTGAGCAGAGCTTCCATTGAAGCACACAAAGAGGTGTTAGGCTCTGAATCAGGACTAACCAGATCTTGGTTGAGAGATGCTATACAGATAAGTATTTGGTCTACTTATCAAACTTTTGTTGTTGTTGATTTTCTGTAAATATACATGAGCCTATGATGCAACCATGGTTTTGAAAATCTTGTTATAGATTGCATCCGATAGAAATGAATCTGCCCTATGAATTAAACTCATTATGGTGTTTGGAAAGGAAGCACCTAGAGGAGGTGTTGGGCTCAAGAACGGAGTTGTTAGACCTCGGTTGAGATATATTTTTAGGTGATCCAAGGCTTGCATAAATTTGGCTACCATTTAATGCACACCCAGGTGTGGAGTGGGGTAGGGTTATGAGTGCCATGGTTGTATAAATCCCAGTTGGACACCTGTGGAACCAAAATAAGATACTTATGCAAAATAAGTATTTGGTTCACTTGGAAACTTCTTGTTGATTTTGTGTCACTATACATGTGCATGTGATTCATCTATGATTTTGGAAAATCTTGCGAATACTAATCTGGGAATTGACTCATTGCTTGGGGCTTGAGCATAGGTATTGTTGGTTGCGGAAGACATTGGAAATTTTCTAATCTGAGGAGAATGATTGTCCAAGACCCAGAAAACGATCTTATGGTGTATATTAATGCATGCAATCAAGGAATTGGAGGATTTTGTATGCAAGACAACCAAGAAGTGGAACCAAGGAGGAGTTCTAGATCGTACCATTGGAAAATTAAAGGTGCATAGGAAGCACCATGGTCTTGATACGGCTACATGGGAACTAGAGGATGCCATGCGATTGGCACACCCAATTTTGGCTCAATTTTGCAGAGCACTGAGGGCGGTGCCAATGTATCAATTGTTAAATTTTTGTAAAGCACCGAGGACAGTGTTATTGAAGGGAGAGGGGAATGTAACACCCCAATTTTTACCCCATGGTATTGAATTGCATATGATGTAAATAGCGTTAATAAATCATGGTGTGGATATCAAGGGAAAGGCCCCACCATGGATTTAGTGTTTTATGTTTCGGCAATTAAAATCGATGCTTACGGTTTATGTGCCATCCAGGCACAATATATTTTGAGACATCATGTAACTATTCAATTAATAAAAATACCACAACCAGCTATGCGCTGCAACGTTAAAGAGATGGGGGCATGATTCCACAAGGAATAGGAAGGGGGAATATTCAAATCTTTGGGCCAATGGGGAAAATCCAAATGTCTAGGGAAAACCCATAAAGTTGTAAACTACCCATTTTGTCTTTGTGCCCAGTCATCTAGAAGTTGGTTGAGGAAGTTATTTCCTTGGGATGGGAAAGGTATGGAGGTCAAATTAGAATTTGGAACACCATCCATTTTGGAAAAATGTGTTTTTTGACTTGTGGGGAAAGTAAATGCTTGGAAATTCCTGCCCCAACCATTATTCACCCACATCTTTCATTCCTCGCCCATTCTCATTCATGTGGGGGCTCTCTCATGCAGCAGGAAGGGGGGCTGAACTCTCTCCTTCACGATCTCTGGCATTCTCTTCACTTCTCTATGCCCAGAATTCGTTTTCTATGTTGCTGGGAGAATGAGAAGAAAGGGACCATGATTTTGGGGTTTGAAGAGGTTAGTTTTTCCCCTAAGAGCAAGCTGGGAGTTTTATTAACGATCTCTGTTGTTTTCTCCGTTATTCTCCATGGCTAGGAAGTCATTTTGTGTTGTTGAGCACATATGTAGCAGGGATTCATGTTTTTGGTGCTTGTTTGGGTCGTTTTTGTCTCCCTCACGCAGCTGGGGATTGTTCGGAATTTTCCCCTCATGATCTTTGTTGTTTCCTCATTGTTCCATACCCAAAAGTTCATTTTTTTGTTGCTCAGTGGTTAGGGAGCTAAGATTTCCTAAATTGGGTTTGAATGATGGTCATTTTTTCTCCTGCAATGCTCAAAAACGTATTATGAGTTCAAATTTACGATTTGGGGGTTTGTGGTGGTCGAGTTTCCCCCATAATGCCCAAGAATGATTCTGAAATTGTATTTTCTCGTGTAGGGTTGTTTTCCCCTTAGCCATTTCGTTTTGGTTTCCCAGGAAAGTTTTGTTAATACCCAGCAGTTGTGTTTGGTTGTGAAGTGCAACCTTGTGTTGACTTAGCTGAGTAAGTCCGAGAAACCCATATGTTATATGGTTTCCTGTGTTTGATTAGTTGGTTGGCTTGTCTGGGTAAGTCAAAGGAATCATCTGGTGATTGGTTTAGTGTTTGTTTGATGTAAATTTTGGCTTGACTGAGTAAGTCCAAGGAACCCCCATGTTATTTCCTTGTTTCCTTAATAGCCTACAAAATCCAGTTGTTTATTGGCTTAGTTGGACAGTCTGAAACCCAACTATGTGTTGGATTGACTATGGGTGTATGTTCTTGCTGTGTGTAAGCTTGTTACTCCCTAGTTCCTTGTGGAAATCATTCCCATCTCGGGGGTGGAAGTGATGCTGAGATATTGATGAGCGCACTGGCCTATGGTTGGATGGAATGTTGCAATGACATAGCTAGTTGCGAGGAAGCTTATTCTCAAGATAAGTATTCACTTGTATTTATCTTCTGTATTTACCTCTACAACTGTATTTTCTTGATTTATGAATTATGAACATGTCAAATTCTTGAATGTGAATGATGTATTTTCTTCCGTTGTTTAATGAATTATAAATATACATGTGTATGTATTTACTTCAATGTGTTTTATTTTATATGTTATGGGGCTAGATTTCCCATTTGATAGCAGCAACAGTGTTGATCACGTCCTCTCCATCGTCGGGATGAGGGGTGGGGACATGACACAATCTCTTTCATGATGCAAGATAAATCTCGATATGTGCGAGGTAAAATATTTGATGGTGGTAACAAATATTCAGCTATCAAGCTACATAAAATAAAAATAAAAATAGAGTTAATATAAAATATAAATAATATTAGCGAAACAAATTTCATCCGTATTAATTTGAATTATGAATTAACAATAAAATTATTAGAGGAACAAATATAACCTTTATCGCGATCATATATATGTGATGGATTATTTCACATACCTCAACATCCGTGTGATTGACATGTTTGAAAGACCATTCATAACCTTCAAGTTCATTATCAACAATATAGCAGAGAGAAGATTTGTTTTGGAGACTTCATAAAGGGGTTCGTATGCCTTCTCAAGAAGAGGTATATCATGAACATCATCAAATTCATCAATATTTTCATGATCATCGTCATCATCATCATCCATTCTAACATTAAATGAATCATGGATCAATGTATTTGTACCATCATCTTCAACTACGTTATCAGTATGATCATCTTCTTTAATAGGATTATTAACTTGTTCTCCATTAAGCATAGCGCCATGTTCCTCTAGTACTTGTTCTAAAAGAACTTCTATTGGATGATATTCCACAAGATGTCTTTTCTTTATAATTACATGAAGACATCAATAGATATAAATTAATATAAGAAATATTAAAATAATACATACATTTAACAAAGCAAAAAGTATAAAAAATTTATAATGCTAAACTTACAAATGGACGATATTCATTCCCCCCCTCACTGTGTCCATCTTCCCTACAATGTTTTGTGGTTGTTGTGATGAATATTCTTCTCCTCTTAAATCCCCTGGATTGACTACATGGACAATAAAATTTCCCATCACCCATTCTTTTTGCTGCATCCCACATTCTAGCAATCAATTATCGATTTTGTTCGTTTGGATCAAGAATATTGCTATTTGACATTTTGTCACAAAAATATTGAATGAAGACTATCGACAACCTTAAAAAATCAAGGTCCACACATCACTATTTCTGCAAATGGTAGGTTTTTGAAGAATAAATAATTTATGCAAACCGTCTGTCAATAAAATGATGTCCGCAAATAGTCTGTCGAGAAATAAAATAATTCCGCAAACCGTCCATCAAAGAATAAAACAATTCCTAAAACCATCCTTTGAGGAATAAACTAATTTCCGCAAACCGTCTGTCGCTTCTATAGAAAACATGTCGAAATGTTTCTGTAATTTAGATATTTTTAAATTCAATAGTCGTCGAATAACCGACGATATTAACCTAGTTACCGTTGTAAACAAAAATGGAAATTACATCGCCAATCTCACGATTATTCGTCGCATGTCTAACGACAATCTCCTCGGAAATCCGAAAACTTTGGAGTCATAGTTGACGTTGAATATCCAACGAGATAGAGTCGAAACTTTGACAGTAGAAACAAACATCGAAAATTCGACAACATATTCTACAATTTAAAAATAATAATAATCAAAATTCGACATTTCAAATTGAAATCCGACAAAACAATAATTTTTGTCGGTTTTCGTTGGATTTTGGGTTGAAATATTGTTGTGAAGGGAATAAAACCAGAATTTTCCAATGATGGGGTTGAAACTTTCAGTGAGGAATCGGTCAAACACCACACAAAAAAAAACAAGATTCCAGTGAAAGTAGTGATGATAATAAGAAGAAAAAGAAGTACAAATAATATGGAGAAATCTATGGGGAATTTAAAACATTAAACCACTGATGTTTAACAGTGAGATTTAAAAAGGAGAAGAGGAAAAATCCTGGTTTTTAGGGATGAAGAAATACTTCTAAATTTATAATTACTCTGACGAACTGAAATCTAAAATGGCCATATATAATTTAACTGAAAAAGAGGATATATGGTGGTAGGATATAAATTAATTAAAAGGAATAAAGGAAATATATGTAACCTGGAAAACTTTTAAAAATCATTTTAAACGAAAATACCTCTCAGAACAATACTACGAATAGAAGGCTAAGGAATTTTACGAGTTAAGACTAGGAGATATGACCATGAATGATATCTGTAGTAAATTCGTGATTCTGCTTCATTACGTACCATAAATAATAGATGAAAAACCAAAGATACAATGCTTTGTCATCTATTTTCCTATCATGTTTAAGGAATAGATTGAGTGTGACAATCTGAAGACGCTGGAAGAAGCAATGCGAAAAGCAAATTTCTATTTGACCGGAATACAAATAAAAGAGAAAGTGTACCAAATTGGAGGACTAAAAGACAAGATAAATTTGATCCAAGAAATAAGAATAATAAATTCCACAAAAGTACAGGGAATAATTACAAAGGGTATCAAGGCAGTAACCATAAAAAATTTAAACCATATAATCCTGCAGCAAAATAAAGAGAACCTCCCACTAGTTTTAAAAAGAAGACTGCATAGGGGGAACCCTTAAAATGTTGGGAATGTGGAGGGACAAAATCTTTTAAATACTTTCCAATAAGAAAGAAAACTTTAATATTCACTCCATTCAGGAAGTTGTTACAGTTGGAGACATGGAGAGGAGTATGCCCAGAATCAACATTGCATTGGAGAATCAACAAGCAAACCATCAAACTTCAATGGCCGAGATCGAAGGTATGATAAAAAGTCAACCCATTTCCATACTAATTGATATAGGTGCAAGCTTGAGTTATGTATCACCTAGGATTGTTGAAATATGTAAATTAGTATAAAAAATCTTGACAAGTCATGGTTGGTACAGTTAGCCACAAGTACTAAACGTAAAGTCACTAGTTATGTTAAATGTTGTGAAATATTAATGAATGATTTCAATACACATGTTGATTTGAATATTTTACCATTATATTCCTATGATATTTTGGTAGGAATGGATTGGATAGAAGAACACAGAGTAATGCTGAATCATTTTGACAAAACCTTTACATGCATAGATGATACTGGAAACACCATTAAAGTGAAATGAATTACCATAAAAGTTATGATCAGAGAGATCTATGCTCTACAAATGAAAAGATGTGTACTGAAGGGATGTAAAGTATTTGTTGTTTATGTAACGGATGATAAAGATAATGACAATAAACTTAAAATAAAATATATACCTCTATTAAAGGATTTTAAATACATATTTTTGGAAGAAGTCCCTAAACAACCTCCTAAAAGAGACATAGACTTTACAATCAATCTAATACCTACAGAGGTACCATCATTGAAAGATCCTTACCGAATTAACATAATAGAGCTTACGGAATTCAAATCACAATTACAAGAATTAATTGAGAAGAAGTATATTCGACCTAGTGTTTCCCCTTGCGAAGCACCGGTCATGTTTGTAAAGAAGAAAGACAGATGCTTAAGATTGTGTATAGAGTATCGACAACTAAATAAAATGACTATTAGAAATTGATATCATTTACCGCGGATAAACGGTTTGTTCGATCAGTTCCACGGGAAAACAATATTCTCTAAAATAGATCTAAGTCCTGGCTACCATTAGGTGCGTATTAAAGATGAAGACATATTTAAAACTGCTTTTAGGACCCCTTATGGTCATTACAAATTTGTCGTAATGCCTTTTGGGTTAACAAATGATCCTACATCCTTTATCTACTTAATTGAATAACTATTTGGATAAATTTGTATTTGTCTTCATCGACGACATACTGATTTACTCGAAGAATAAACAAGAACATGAAGAACATCTAAAGATAATTTTACAAGTATTAAGAGAAAAACATTTGTATGCTAATTTAAGCAAGTGCGACTTCTTTAAAGACATGATTCAATATCTAGGACACGTAGTTTCCAAGGATGGAATATCTGTCGACCCCGACAAAATTAAGGCTATCACTGAATGGTTAACTCCTAAAAATGTAACAGACATATATCATTCATGGGGATTACTGATTATTATCGAAATTTCATCTAAGGATTTTCTAGGATTTCCCACCCCATAACTTAACTGTAGAAGAAAGATAAAAAGTTTGAGTGGACTGAAAAGTGTATGGAAAGTTTTAATAAATTAAAGTGCATGTTAACTGCTACCCCTATCCTAAAAATTTCCAATCCTTTTAAGGATTTCGTCGTATGTACCGACACTTGTAAGGAAGGATTGGGTGGGGTGTTAATACAATAAAATTACGGCAGTGCTTATGAATCTAGAAAACTAGAAGAGCATGAAAAGAACTACTCTACACACAACTTAGAACTTGATGTAATTATACATGCTTTAAATATGTGGTGACATTACCTCATTGGAATAAAATTTATGTTAATGTCAGATAACATAAGTTTAAAATATTTATTTGACCAACAAAATCTAAATTCTAAATAGATCGGGTGGTTGTCTTTCTTAAGTGAATATGACTTCGAAATAAAACACATAAAGGAAAAATAAAACAAAGTTGTAGACGCTTTGAATCGTCACGCAAACTTATTTTTTGCAAGCAGCAGTTAGGAATAATATCTGGAAAATCAGATCTTAAATGCAAGAAATTCTAATAAAGAATACCAAAATTTAAAAAGAAAAGACTAATGAAAATGAAAAGAACAGGATAAAAACAAATTTTAGCCTAAATATAAGAGGATTACTACTGCATAAAAATAGGTTGTACATACCAAATACATTAGAAATCAAATTAGCAGTCATGAATGAGTTACATAAACGATCTTATTCACGACATCTTGGATAACAAATGATTATCACCATGATAAAAAATGTCTTCTTTTGGCCTAACATGAAGAAAGAGGTATCAGATTACTTAGCTCGATGCATCGAATGACATCAAGTAAAGTTAGAACACCAACATCCAGCAGGGATATTGCAACCGCTACCCATTCTGAAATGGAAGTGGGAAATAATTAGCATGGATTTTATAACAGGCCTACCTAAACATTTTAGGCAACATGACTCAATTATGTTCATAGTCAATACTTTAAGTAAATCAACTCATTTTATTCATGTAAAATATACTTATAATGTTGTTAACATTGCAAATATTTTAATGAAATATATTTTTAGGTTACATGGCATACCAAAAGTAACAATCTAAGATAGAGATGTAAAATTTACAAGAAATTTCTGGAAGGCTTTGTTTAAAAGGTTAGGCACTCAATTGAACTTCAATACTGTGTATCATCCATAAGTGGATGGGATGACTGAAAGAGTAAACCAAGTTCTAGATTGCATGCTCAGAATGTATGTAATGGATGAACCGGGTAATGGGAAGACTACTTACACTTAGTTGAATTTACTTACAATAATAATTTTCTAGTATCAACAGGTATGAGTCCTTTTGAAATCATGTATGGATGCAAATGTAATACTTCAATTTCTTAGAGCAGTCTAGTTGATAGGTTAATGTTAAGACCTAAATTTTTAAAGGATATGGAACTAACTGTGAAACAGGTGCAACAAAACTTGAAGGCTTCCTGAGACAGCTAGAAAAGTTATGGTTACCTAAAAATAACTCAAAGAGAGTTTCAGGTAGGTGAGCACGTGTACATATTGGTAAATCCTAAGAAAATCTCTTTGAGATTGGGAAAGTATTCAAAGTTGGCACCTAGGTATTGTGGGCCATTTGAAATGTTGGCTAAAGTAGGGTCAGTTGCATACCAGTTAGCCATACCAGCTACTATTAAAGTACATAACATTTTCTGCTTTTCCCTTTTGAAGAAATATATTCATGATGCTACTCAAGTGATCGATTGGAATGTTATACAAGTGGAGCCCGAAGGAGAGTTATAGGTGGGACCAAAGTGTATTCTTGACAGGAGAGAACTTTTACTCTGGAACCTTGGACAAGGAAAGGTGCAACGAAAGCACCTTAGTCCAAAAGAATCTACTTGGGAATTGGAAAGTGTTATCCGAGAGGCATATCCAATCCTATTCCAAGATCAAGATATGGAAGAATAAATCAGAAAGTTAATCACACAGAGGACGGTGTTATCCTTTAAGGGGAGGCGTATGTAATACACCAAGAATTAATAATTTATTATTAATTTCTGCTAGGATATTTTATTTTATTATTTAAATATTTTTTACAGGAAGTCAAAAATAAAACAAATGTAATGAATTATTCTTTTTATTAATAAAAGATGCTAAAACGGGGCATAAATGAAATAGTTGTTGAAGAGTGTTTGTTGAACCACAAGAGGAAAAGACGAGTGGTTGTAGCTACTAAGTGAGAACTCTAGGTGCAAGAGGAAACTTCCCCAAAATCAGGTCATAACTCTTTGTTGAGTGCTAAAGAGCAGGAGGCTCATAAATGACCAAGTCCTAGGAAAAATACTATATGATAGTATGTCCATTAGAAAGAAGGAGGATATCATTGGATGGGGATTGAATATGATAATGCAAGAGATGGTGCATTAAGTGTATTCTTCTCTTGTGGTTTAGCAAACAGGCTGAGGGGTTCTGGAGCAAGTGATTTGGTTTCTCTAGGAGTTGGTTGGGAGGAACGACTATTCCATTTCTGTTTTCCCAGTAGTGGTTCTAGGTTCTTATTCTATTTCTTATTATTAAATCTAGTTACAATAGGATGTGTATTTTAACTTAACCTGTAGTTATATTCTTTAGGCATAAATGTTTTATGCATCTGTATAGGGAAAATATCTATGTTTATGTATTTTAATCATGTATGTACAATGCTAGATTAATTATTTATGCATCTCAGATCAGACATCCATACCCAAATCAAAGATTGTTATTAATGGGTACTATTGTAATATTTAGTAAATACTAAGCATAATTGTTTTTACTCTTGTTCTCGTTTTGAATCTGTACACTAGCTTCATTTAATTTATTTAATGCATGTAAATTATTCCCGTCAAAGCTATTCTCACTAGGTTAATCCAAGGGATAAAAACTATTGTTTTAAACAAATCCAATTTTATTATAGAATCTGGTCGACAGTCAAAAGGCCTTAGAAATTCTAATATATATATATATAAGCCTTAGAAATTCTAATATATATATATATATATATATATATATATATATATATATATANAATATTACAGATTTAGAATGATGGATTAGGATCATTTGGATCTGATTTAAATATCTAAGAATAATCTACTTATCAAAATTATAAATCTAGATATGCAATATAACCAACTATGATATCCATAACATATTCAACAAATCAATCAAGGATATGCGAGTCTCCTATCAAATACTACACTATCAGTCAACATTATAATCAATGCTACAATTTTCTAATTAAAATTCCCATATATACTCTTACGGAATGAATCTTTCCAAAAACCAATGCATGGCAATAAGTCCATCCCAGATGGAAATTGCTTGTCTCTAAACATAAACATTCATATCTAAAAAGGATTCTCACCAAAAACGCTTACAATTACTTCAATCTCCAACAACGAGTTGTAACCATATCGTAGCACCACCATGAGTACAACCATCATGATTCCCATTCTTCTTCCAAACCCCTTTCCACCACCCATGCTTCTGAATAGAAGGATCCGATGCCCTTTCTCATACATGACTCATCATTCTCATTCTTAGGACGAAGAGGAGCACTAGCCCTTTCTCACACTCAAATTTTAATTCTCGGCTAAACATGTTTTTTTAAATTAATAGTTTTTAGTTTTTTTGTAAATCGAGACTGATATCGAAAGGCATGTTTATCAAACTGATTTTGAAATCTATATTTTGTAAGTCTGTTAACATGTCTATAAATCATGTGCATGTTGTAGCTATAATAATGGCCATAGAATTTAAGGGGAAGAATTGGAGATTAATTTCTCCTATCATGTTGTGTATGTATTTGTAGTTGAGTTTAATGTGGCATTAAACATTTTCCCACCAAGTTAATACATAGCTGATTATGGTGGATAGCGCATAGCCCATTTGAGGTAATGATGGACCCGTTGCCTCTTGGACTTGTTGAAATTTTATCAAATATATTTCTTAATTTGAAAATGGATCACAAATGTTTGTTGAGCCCTTCATGCAAGTTTTCCATGTGTTTCCTTTCTTACATGGAAATCTTACATGAAAATTCTTATTGTATAAATATTTTTGGGGTGTGTGTAAGATAATGAGGGTCTCTTTTGACATGTTAGATGCAATCAAAAAAACTGAAAAAACATGCAACCGTCAAGTTACATGGATATATTGAGACAAATACATAATGAATCTTGTGATGAGTAAAAGAGATGAAATGTAGGAAATTGAATGAATTTTCCAAATATATAATTTTTTTCTATTGAAAATGTTATTAAGAATCTAAAGTTTGTTTTTTTTAAAGGGTACTTTTTTTTGGACAAATTATAAGGTATATGTTTTTGTGGGTGCAACCTTTAAGCACCTAAATAATGGAATCAACTTACAAAAACTTGTAGACATATAGATAACAACTAGCACTATTGCACCGATATTTTTTCCACAAAAATTAATAATTAATATACTTTTTTAATTATCTAAGTTATCAAACCTCAAAAATTGTATGCCAAGTGTGGGTGCATCCTTTGAAGGTATTAATGCAATTTTTTCGAAATGTTTTTTTTATAACAAATATATATGTTAGTTTTTATTAGCTCTTATTATCTTAGTTAGGATCTTTATCTAAAATAATAACAAGTACAACAATATGCATAAGATAGAAAAGACACACAAGACACACATATTTTCACTGGGGAAACCATGTAAGAGAAAACCTCGCAAACTTCCTCAGAATAGTATAGTCACAAAGACTATGTCATAAGATGATGAATCATAGTAGTAAGAAGTCTCCGGCAACTAACAATCTCTCCTCCTTGTCTCTCTCTCTCTCATGCAAACTTGAGTGGGTGTGAGGTGTGTATAAATGAGGTAGGGCACCTCCCTATTTATACTAGTAAAGTGATTGACCTATTACATGACTGGGGTTGACCTCTTACCCTAACAGGGCCAACTTCTCCTAGAGAGACTCCAAAAATACATTACATGATGTTTTACTGGGGATTATTTCCCTGGATTACAATGGAGGTTGTACCTCAAGGTCTATACACAATAATGGCATCCCTAAAGGAGAAAAACACATCTCCAATGGGGGTACAACAACATACAATAATAATATACATCAGAATATATTTTGAAGTTACAAGTACATCAACACTCCCTCTTAACTAGGAAGGTATTATCTCTCTTCCAAAGTCATCAAAACATATGGTTGAGTCATCATCATAGTTGTTGCCACCATCATCTTCTTATCGATCATTGAATGGTACTATTTGTCATCGGAATTTTCTACATATCCAACCCCTTTTCATGCTGGGTGTAGGCCTAGTCCTCATCCATTTATTCATTACATCTGTGAGCAATCCATTGCGTAGGAACTGTTCAAGACCTTATTTACATTTCCACGACAATAACCTGCATCTCGTCGTATCCAAATCATCTCTTTTGTCCTGCATAAAATAAAACACACAGAGCACAACCTAGATGCAGACCACTTGTGTTCTATCACCATAGTAGTATGCTAGGATTTTTTACGTCATCAAGACAAACTGTAACATCCACTATGCAAGAATCTCCTAGGAGCACACCAAGCGCATTACGTCTCTCCATGGTCAACATGTGTTCTACAAGCTCATAAGAACTTCCTAAGTGCACCTCAAGTTCCTTGTAACCTTATCATATCCAACATGGGAACACACACATATAAAGATATATATGTAAGGAATTATTACAACTGAACAACCTACTACAACAGGGATTTTACATTCCAAGTCAACCTCAAGGACTTATTACACCTGAACAACCTGTGTCTAGGATCTTTTCCGTTCAGACAACCTTCAAGGCGTATTACATTTGAGTAAAATATCAGGGATCCTTTTTACACTCGGACAACCCACAAGACTTATTACATCCGAATAACCTGCGTACCATACCAGGGCTTATATTTACATTCAGATAACCTGTATCAAGACTGATTACGTCTGAGTAACTTGCGTATCATTCCAGGACTCGTATTTACACTCAAACAACCTAGAGTATTGGTTACGTCCGAGCAACCTACTACACTAGGGTATTTTTTCTCTTGGACAACCTGTCTCATTTCCCATGTGAGATATCATGCATCTGCATCTTCTGGTCTCTCTCTATTTTTAGCATAGAAGCATATCAGGACTGATTACATCCAAGGATAACCTACGAGCTTTGTCAGGACTTTTTATATCCAAGAAAAACCTACATGGTTGATTACGTCTGAGCAACCTACGATCTTTGACAACATTTTACGCTCAGACAACCTGTCTCACTAGCTATGCTAGAACTCATTACTCCCTCTTTAGAGGATTATGGTTCTAGATCACACCAAGTCTCTCTCTGAAGTACTCAAACTTCACTCTAGCTAGATTCTTGGTCAACACATCTTCTATCTTCTCGTCCATTGCCATGTACTGGAGCTTTACTTCTCCTCTCTGCACCATATCCCTGATATAGTTGAAGTTTATCTCTATTTTCTTCGACTTGTCATGGAAAACAGGGTTCTCTGAAAACTTCACATAACTTTTATTGTCACAGAAGATACAAGTCACATCTAAATCGAGATCAAACAAATCATACAGTAGCTTCCACAGCCACACTACCTCACAACTAGCCGATCAAGTGACAACATACTCTTCCTCAACTGTACTAAGCACCACACATGATTGCTTCCTACTAAACCAGGAGATCATGCCAGATCCCAAACTGAAGCAGCAACCCCAAGTGCTCTTCCTATCAGTGGCACTACCTACCCAATCTGAATCAACACGACCGTGTAGGTTAATCTTCTAATTCACATCATACTTGAGCTGATAATCTAGTGTGCCTTTTAGGTACCTCAATACATGTTGTGCAACTATCAGGTGAACTTATCTTGGATCCATCAGGAATTGACTCAAGGTGTTCACATGAAAGCATATGTTAGGTCTCATATTCATTAGATACATCAATGAGCCAATGATATGATGATAAATCGTGGCATCAATTAACTCTGATGAAGCATCACACATAAGCTTCAAGTTTTATTTCATAGGTGTGGCTATAATCTTGCGGTCCTGTTGGCAGCCAGCAACAACCTCTCCATCTCATTAAGAAATGAAGAGAGATCAGCTCTCCATGTGATTTATCAATGGAAAATTATGAAAGAGCACCTTCAGAATCATTGATTATGAAGGTACTCTCAATCAAAAGAAAGTGATATAATTATTCTAGAGCTGAAAGAAATTCACTTATAAACTTGACCTTTAAAAATTGTTAGCAGTCTCATAAATTTTTATGAGTTTATGAAAATCATTAAAATAAATTTATGTGGTTTAAGAGTTTGAAATAATGGGTCGAGAGAAATTCAATAAAACACATTCTATGTTGAGTAGGGTATTATTGGTCCTAAGCCATGAAACTAAGGGTCATTTTCAAATGTTTTTTTTCATATGTAATACCATACTAAGACATTTTGTAAATAATATAGTTAATGGGTAAATAATGTTTGTATAGAAAATTCTTACTTATGATAGTTTATCATTGAGATATGTATCGATATGATATTTGGAAGATTTTAAACTTAGTCTTGTACATACATAGCATAGATATATAGCATAGATATTAATCTAGCTATTTTATCAAAACATTGTTAATATGAAAGTGCGATTTTATTACCTTGCATACCACGACGTAGCATGATTAAAAAAGAGATGACTGTTAAGATTAGCTGGCCATGCAGTAAGCCAATTGTCAAGTTAAATAAACGATTATGCATTTGGATTAATGAGCTTGTAGGAAAACGTGGCTTACACCTCTTAATAGATCGACAGTTGTATACATATTGACAGTGTTAAATGCTAAATGTCATTTTGACTTACGTCATTGTACCTGTTAATTATGAACCACTGTCAATAATCAATGGTTGAAATGATGATTCTATCAGTCACCGTATTTCTGGTTCACCAAGTTAGTGGTTATTAATAATAGTCATGGTTAAGCGTAGATAAACTGGCATAAATCATGGTATATTGTGGTGGTTGTAGCGCTTATCACTGCTTAAAAATCCCGCTAAAATGGCAGGTTCAGAGATTGTATCTTCGATTAGATTTGAAGCATGCGAAATTAATCCGTCATGTCGTGTGTTTGGATACCTATCCCTTCTGTGTTCACTTCTCCATTTGTTTCGGGTCGAAGACAGGAGAGTGTCGAAGAAACCATGTCTCATTTGAATCGGTTTGAAATTTTGGGGTCTGAACTTATAGACGCCAACCGGGAAGTTGCCAAGAAATTCGAGAAAATGGGATGGGCGAATTTCTTTAGGTGTTTTGATGGTCACCATGTGGAGATCACTAAGATGTTTGCCATGGATTTTGAAGATGACAGAGTGCAAATTGGGGGTTTTGAGTTCGTTATCAACGAAGATAAGATTGCCGAAGCCACTAAGCTCCCACAGGTTGGGGAAAGTTGGTTTAAGGGTACTATGGTCAATAAGAAGAAATGCTTGGCTCTGTTAATGCCATTACCAGATAATGCAAAACTGAGGATAGGCGTCCCTGTGAAATTTCTGAAGCCCGAATGGAGAATTTACTATGAAATCTTGGTAAGGTACGTGTCCTGTTGTGGACGATACTCCCATTTACACTTGTATCATTTACGGTTAATGTTAGTAGTAAAGGCTTGCAAACTTAATTTTCCCTTCTATCTATGGCAAAGTCTTAAGAAGATGTCGCAGTCTGTTAAGAATTTCAATAACCCTGACAGTAGTCTTTGTCACCATGGGTTGATAAAAATATTATTGCAATTCCAATTATCTGCTAAGGGTGTGTCTTGGGATAAGTTTCTAGTTGATTGTCAATTGGGGCCAACGCAATATTGTCCTAATCCATCTCCACGAGCTCGTAGGAAACGAAAGGTATTAAATCCTGGAGTCAATAGTTCAGAGGTCAAGGAATCCGATGTCGTAAACATGCCCATAAATAATGAGATTAATGAAAATGACGACAGGGATGCAATTCCTTGCAATTCAAGGGAAATCTTAGATAAACCCTTACCTGGTGAGAATGATAGCAACCCTGCAAACATAAAAGAAGGATCAGCCAAAGGTGAAAATGATAATAATGATGAAGCAAATAAACCTGACGAATGCAATAAAGACTCTATGCATAAATTAGATCATTTGGCTCAGATCTATTGTGACAAGGAAGGACTTGGTTTTGAAAACCTATCGTTTTCACGAAGAGTCACAAGGAGCATGCATAGTATTCATTCGATTTCAGGATATAAGGCTGATCAACAGACTTCCAAATCTACAGCTACTAAACCTACAGTTGTAGATATTGAGGATGATATCCCTTCGTCTGTCCCTAACACAATGGATGTAGGGAATTCTGCTATCGCACAGGGAAGTGATGCACAGTCAGTCGAGGCCGAAGGCAATCAACTAGAAGTAAACATAAACGTTGAAGATCCTGAACTATCATACAGTCAACATTGTGACAGCCCTCATTCTCCTCAGGTAACCAAAGAGGATGAAACTCTGCAACAGGTATTAGGTAATGTATACCAAAGTAAAATCACAGAGTTTAAAGGAAAGCTCAAACAGTGTCTATCCAGCACAGCCTTGTTGGAAGAAGAAAAGAAAACCTTTAGAAACGAGTTGCTAGAATGGATTGATAGGTGGAAAAAGGTGAACGCTAAGAAGAATCAATATAAGAAATCCAAGAAATCAATCCTAAGTACTAATCAGCTGCTGCTTGATCGAATTGAAAAGCAGAATACCAAAATTGTCAGGTTAAAAGCCAAGCTAGCAGAAGCTCGAAGAGTAGTGTCTCTTCATAATAGAATTTAATGTTTTCTTCATTTCCTATGTTGCTGCCAAAACAGGTAATGATCGTTCTAGTTTCACATGCCTATAAAATCGGAGATTTAACAGGCATGCATTTAAAATTTTAAATTATTTCTGTTATCTGTGTATTAAATTGATTTTAATAATATGTTTCGTCTGAATTCAATACAGGAGGATTTATCATCACCTTTTTCCAGAAATTCAGGACATGGTTATACGCTGATATGGAGATGTGGCTGTTTGGTTGCGAGCTGGAGTGTTATCAATGGTCAAAAACTTTCTAGGATGTCTCGACTCAGGCCAGTCAATTTCTGTTTATAGTAGTAGGTGTAATTAGATGCCTTTTTGGTTAAATAATCCCTATAATGTTGCATGCAACATTTATAAGGGAAAACTGAATCTTAATAGTATATAAGGGAGAAGTCTTTATGAACTCAGGGGATGAAGTGTGTGAAGAAAACTCTTTTGGAATATATTTTATTACTGGTACTATATCATATTTAAAGTTGAAGCTTTGATGTGGATCTTACTGGACGTCTACAAACAGATACTGTGACTGGTATTTTGTTTTGTTTTGGATCATATATATATATATATATTTCAACTTGTTAACTTCTGTTTATATATTAATCATGTGTGCTGTGACACACTGATGTTTAATTATCTCTTTTCGCTTCATCAACTCAAGCTAGTGTTTTGAATAAATATTTCATTATGATGTTGTTTATTAGTATGTTTACTATAAACATAAGTTTTAATGATATCCTTTTCTGTTTATTTAAAATCTCATTCGTATGTTGACGATGAATTTTAAATACGCATCATCTTAAATTCAAATAACTATCTTGAAAATTGATTATTAATTAATTTTAGACAGTTGAAATTGATCGTGTGTTTACAGGTTAAATTTCAATTCTGTTATCATTTTGCAGTTTGACTTTTAGTTATAATTTGAATGGTTTGTTTAGATTATATTTCAGTCAATCTGTTCATCATTATTGATTAATAATTAATATAATCTTCAATTTTCTCTCAGCTGAGATAGGGTTTAATAGGATAGGTAGAATAATTTAATTTTAATTTTATTTTCAAGTTTAATTAGCAATTGTTAAATCTTTTTATATATTTTACTTAAGTTTTCACATTTAGAAAACTTCCAAAAAATCGAAGTCTTTCCTTAAGAAAGCAACCTTAGGATATTTAGATATATAGGTAAAGTAAACATTAAAGTAGGTTAGATTTTGCTGGTTTTAAGTTCTCCTTAAGAGACAAACTAGCTGGTAGCAGGACCACAACCTGCGAGGTTTTGTTAAACCAAACATACCGGACGCTGCTTTAAGCTGATTGTGTGGACAAAACCTCCTTATTGGCCTAGATTCAGAAAATCGGGCCAACAAATGGCGCTAGAAGGAGGGCCTATCAATGAGTAATGGCAGGGGAAACAAATGAAACATTTCCAACCAGTCAACAACCTCCAGAAGTCAGTAGATCACCTTTTATAGAAACTTTTAGAAATATCCTTGAACGTGATCCTGTCACTTCTCCCTTTACTCCCGCACAAAGTGCTCAAACTCTAGAAGAATCCAGACATATCCTCACTAGAGCTTATGCCAATCAGTTAGGCATTTCTCCAATAGATTATGGTCTTCCTAGACAACAGCGACACAATCCACAGTTGACCGTAGTTACGCAAGATTTGGAGATAACTGATAATAATCCTCAACACCAGTTGGAAAGAAATTAGAGGCAGATTACACAAACTAATACTGCTAGGAGGCTAATCACAGGAAGTGGTTCTGATCAGCCACCTTCTCCTCCTGAGTCACCACCTGATAGTCCAAGACCTTCCAATTCAGGAAGTTCTTCTAGTTCACAAGGAAGTCCAATGGCAGGAAATGTAGGAGGAGGAGGTAATCCTCCACCTAATCCACCTAATTCACAGCTCCCTTGGCTAAGGGCAGCTGCTGTAGCAGTTCCTGGAGTACAACACCCGTTACCAAAACACTCAGATAAACTTCTTCCTAAGTTTAACCCAGATGACAAAGAACCTGCAGAGGTACACATTGACAAATTCATGTTGGCTGTTCAAACTTTGAACGTACAACATGAAGATGTAGTTTGTCGATTGTTTCCTCTAACCTTTGAAGGAAGAACTTCAACCTGGTATTTTTCTCTAGTACAAGGATCTATTACAAACTGGGGTGAATTTAGTAAGGCCTTTTTAGACAAATTCGGGGAAGATAAAACCCCCGCTCTTTTAGCCCTAGAGTTATCTAGGATTAAAATGGATCCTAAAGAAAGAATCAAAGATTTAAATCAAAGGTTTCTAACTTTGAAAAACAAAATTCCAGTTGCTTCCCAACCTCCAGAAGACATAATTATTGAAAATTATACATCAGCTTTACCTAGGAATTCTGGAATGTTTGTGAAAAGAGCTGGAAAAACAACGCTGATAGAAACATTTGAGGAAGCCATTAAAGTAGAAAAGGATTTCATGTCCTATGAACCAGACAGAAGTGGAAAATATGATTCTTTTCCTCGAAGAAAAGAAAAGTCAAGTTTAGAAAAAGATAAATCATTCGATGTAGAACAACTACAAAACGCTATTCGAACATTAACCAATGAAGTTATAGGGTTAAAAAAGACTAATTCTGAAGCTTCTCCTTCTAGGGGTTACTTCAGAAATCAATTTAGACAAAACCCAAACACAAATAATAAGAATACACCCCCTGATGTAGTCGCTAATGAAGAAATCTTTAATACAATTCGAGCTGTTCTATATTTATCTGAAACTCCTAGTCAAGAGATGAACGAAAACGAAGAAGAAGAGGAATCAGAAAATGATGAAGAATCAGAAGAAATCAACAAGTTAACAGTCATTTCTGGGATAGTTTTGTGAAAGAACATGAAAGTAGAAATCCACCTTCAGGACAACATGCGTATAATACTCGTAGTAAAGCAACTACAAACACTCCTGGTGCTTCAAGTTCTACTACGAATACTGATAACAATAACTCACAACCAAATAAACAAACTCAATCTGGCAAACAAACTCAACCTACTAAGGGTACTCAAACCATTCAAAATGCTCCAAAATTAGATTTACAATATGATATAATTGAAGATTTAAAGAAGACACGTGCAAACATCAGTATGTACGATCTTCTTCAAATCTACCCAATGCCTGATAGTCATATTATAAATCCTGCAATAAGCTCAATTGTTCCTAATGCAAAACAAAATGTTGCTGCAAATAGTTCTAACAATGATCCAACAGCAACTGAAAAAGGAAAAGCAGCAGCTGATAAAGCTTCCTTGATAGGTAAGAATTCTAAATCAACTACACCTCCATTCTTACTTACCTTTGAGATTTTCAATAGGAATGTCCACAACTGCATGGTAGATTTAGGAGCATCCTCCAATGTTATGCCTCTATCTGTATGTAAGAAATTGAATGGAAAATTTGTTCTATCCAATTCACAAATAACTCAACTAGATAGAACCAATGTAAAGGTTGTTGGAGAGATGAAAGATGTCTTAGTCAGGATTGCTTGTAACCCTTCGGTTTATCAAATCATTGATATTGTTGTTGCTGATATTCCAGATGCATATGGATTATTCTTAAGTAGGGATTGGTCTCAACAGTTGAACGGTTTCTTTGCTACTGATTGGTCTACATTGTGGTTACCTAAAAACGGAAAATCAAATCAGATAAAAATAAATAGAGAACGGTATATGAAACATACTGTTACAGAACTGCATGATCCTAGTGAACCTGTTTTATTTTCTGATGGTATTATGGGAAATTACATGTATGAATTAGGATTTGGAAATTTCATGGCTGAAAGTTCTACTTTTTCTAAAAATAATCAGCAATCTGAAATTTGTAATGTAACAGCCATTTCTCCTAACTGTTCACTCAAGGAAACCATTAGTGATGTTAATAATGTAAATATTGTAAATATCATAGAAAGTAAGGTAATTGTACATAGTCCTATTTGGACGTTATATTTTGATGGCGCCAAATCTAAGGAAGGAGCATGGGCTGGTTGTTTACTAGTAGACCCTCAAGGAAATAAAACTTGTATAGCTTGTAGAATGGAATTTAGTTGTACAAACAATACAGTTGAATATGAAGCTTTAATACAAGGCTTGAAAAAGGCAATTGATTTGGGCATTAAAGAGTTAATTGTTTTTGGAGATTTCGAGATCATTGTAAGACAGGTTCGTAACTCCATTCACTGTTTATCTGAACATTTACAGAGTTATCAAAAAGAGGTATGGAATCTTATCGTACATTTTGATGCATTTAACATAAATTCTGTTCCTAGAAGTCAAAATCAAGAAGCAGATTTGTTAGCAATTGTAGCATCCAAGTTAATTCCTTCAGAAAAACTTACTCCAGATTTATTTTCTGTTGAATTGATTTTTAGGCCTTCTATACCTGACAATATTTTTAACTGGCGTGTGTTTGACAATGATACGCAGGTATTGAATTTCCTAACGAATGAAGATACTTTTAAAGATGCAGCAATAGATGAAGCCACTCATGATCAAAACCTGCGGGATTTTTCGGTAATTAATGATTTCTGTTCAATTGAAAAGGCTTTCGAACAGGTAAAACCAGTCCCTAATTCAGTACTTCGATTAGAAAAGTTTTTTGATCTACAGGATAAGTTTAGGTCTGTTCCTAATTGTAAAACAAATAGTTCTCGCATGAGATACGAAACCATCAATTTAGGAACAGAATTAAATCCCCAAATTGTAAATCTTGGAATAGATTGTAATCCTATAGAAAAAGCAGCTTTCATAAAATTGTTTAAGGATTTCAAAGATATATTTGCATGGACATATGATGACCTGAAAACATTCAATACTCAAGTTATGCAACATATAATTCCAATTAAACAAGAATCAAAACCTTTTCAACAGAAGTTAAGAAAATATCACCCATCATTAGAACCAACAATAAAAAAGGAACTGAATAAGTTGTTAGCTGCCAAGATCATTTTCCCTATCAGACATACTCAATGGGTAGCAAACTTATTTCCAGTTAGGAAGAAAAACGGGGATATTAGATTGTGTGTTGATTTTAGAAATTTAAATAAAGCTTCTGAAAAGGATAATTACCCTGTTCCTCCCATGGAACAAATTCTTCAGAAGGTGTCTGGGTCTGAGATACTTTCTCTTCTTGACGATTTCTCAGGGTATAACCAAATATTGGTTTCCCCAGATGATCAATTGAAAACAGCGTTTAGAACTCCATGGGGAACGTATGCCTACCGCAAGATGCCTTTTGGGTTAATCAATGTGGGAGCAACATTTCAAAGAGAAATGGATATTGCTTTTAGAGGCTTAACCAGTCACTCAGTCGTTGTCTATTTGGATGACGTTACTGTGTACTCTAAACATCGTCATGATCATCTTAATCATCTCAGAAAAGTATTTGAACGGTGTAGAAAATTTGGAATATCTTTAAATCCTAAAAAAATGATATTTGCTGTTTCAGAAGGTATCTTACTAGGATGTGTAGTCTCGAAACATGGAATCATGATTGATCCTGAAAGAAAACAAGCTATTTCAAAGATTACCTTTCCTTCCAGCAAGAAAGGAATGCAGTCATTCCTAGGAAAAATAAATTTTGTTAGGAGATTCATTCCTAGTTTTTCAGAGATCATTCGTCCTTTGCAGAAAATGATTAAAAAAGATGCTGTGTTTAATTGGGGACAAACTAAAAAAGAATCCTTTCAGAAAATTTTAGAAGCTATTTCAGAGGCTCCTAGTCTTCTAAGCCCAGATTTTAATAAGGATTTTATATCATATACCTTTGCTTCTGATATTGCATATGCAGCAGTTTTAACCCAATTAAATCAGCAAAATAATGAAGTCCCAATTTCTTTCATGAGTTCGAATTTCAAAGGTGTTGAACTCAATTATCATGAAGTTGATAAACAAGCCTTTGTTGTTTTTAAAGCTGTAAAACATTTTCATCCTTACTTGCTAAAATCTAAAACGAAAGTAATTGTTCCTTATTCTTCAGTCAGAAATTTGTTAGTTCAGAAAGATTTAGGAGAAAAGAGAGCACCTTGGATGACAGCTCTTCAAGAATATGACTTAGAAATCAAACATTCAACGATAATCAAAGGTCAAGGGCTGTGTAAATTAGCCACTGAAGCTGCTCATTTGCCTGATGATAAAGCTGAAACTTTTATTGATGAAGCTTTACTTATCAGGGAGATTTATTTTTATCCACCTCCTCAAGATTCCTGGTACACAGACATACGGTTACTTTTGGAAACAGGGACTTCCCCTAATTACTTATAACCAAAGAAGAAAAGAGCACTGAGATTGAAGTCTGATCTATACTTATTAATCGATAATATCCTCTTTAGGAAAAATTCAGATGGATTTTACCTTCGATGTTTAGATAAAGATGAAACCGAAATAATTATGAAAGAATTGCATTCTGGACTAGCAGGCGGTCATTTTGGTGGGGAGACCACTGCTCACAAAATTCTCAGGGCTGGTTATTATTGGCCTACCTTGTTTCAAGATTCTTATACCTTCGTCAGAAAGTGTCAAGAGTGTCAACTTGCTGCAGGAAGGGTGAAAAAATCTGCTTTCCCTTTACAACCTGTTTCAACTGAAAGACCTTTTCAGCAATGGGGTATCGATATAGTAGGTCCAATAAACCCTCCCTCATCAATGCAACACAAATACATAATAACTGCAACTGATTATTTCACTCGTTGGGCTGAATCTGCACCGTAAAAAGTTGTGAATACCAATAAGGTTATACTATTTTTGGAATTCTTTATCATAACAAGATTTGGTATTCCTGATTCTCTCGTTTTCGATAACGCGTCATATTTTTCATCAATTGAGTTGACTCAGTTTGCATTAGAAAAAGGAATAAGAATTAGATATTCAGCTAATTACCATCCTCATGGGAATGGCTTAGCTGAATCAACAAATAAAAATTTATTAAAAATTCTTAAAAGAATAGTTTCAGTTCACCATCGGAATTGGCATACTGAATTGGTCAATGCTCTTTGGGCAGACAGAGTAACTCCAAAAGCTGTGATAGGTAACTCACCATTTTTCTTAGTGTATGGAACTGAAGCTATTCTTCCACCAAATTTGTTCTTACCTTCATTACAGTTAGCTCAGTCTGTCCAGGAAGAAGAATGGCCAGCAATGGAAAAAAGAATTAATGCATTGTTAAAATTGGAAGAAGACAGGGAAAAGTCAAAACAACACTTTAACAAACATCAACAGATTGTAAAGTCATGGTTTGACCAATCATTTAGTTCTGATCGAGAATTTCAAGTAGGAGACTTGGTCTTAAAATGGGATAAAGCTCACGAAGATAAGGGAGATCATACAAAATTTCAGAAATTGTGGTTAGGTCCTTTTGTTATTTCTGAAAAAATAGGTCCAAGTACCTTTCGACTGCAAACACTTGAAGGACAGTCCGAGACATTCCCTGTGAATGGACTGATTCTTAAAAAATATTTCTGTTGATATTTTTTCTGTCTAAAATGTACATGCCTACTTCCTGTTTGTAAATAAATTCGTTTTTCTGTACATAAACTAGCAGACTGGTAAATCAATCAATATTTGCCAAAATCATATATATTAGATTGATTAAAATTTGTGTATATAACCAGTCATTTGTAAGTAACAGCTATGACTAATGTAAATAAATAAAGATCAGTTTACTCATTAGTCTTAAAAATTATGATATTAGACTGAAATCTTTTAAAATTTGTTCAGATTGATCAAAATTTCTTGAATCTGTAAAGATCTTCATTGTTTCTATTTATAAATGTTTCTCAGATTTTCTTCATCTTATTCTTTTCCGAAATAGGGATAGCTTATTAAATGCCGTTTTCGAAGCTTGTACTTTTGAAAAACTTTTACAGATCTTTATCATTAGTATTAGAAATTTTTTATCATTTGAGAACTATCTAGCATCTGTTCCAGTTAATTAAAAGCTAAAGTAAGAGACGGAAGGTCTCAATAATGAGCCGGTCCGATCAGAATCACAAATATCACTGGTATGACATTATTAGGAAACTAGTAATGGCTTTTGGTTTTGAAATCAAAAGATAAGGGGTCTCATCACGAGCCAACTGATTCATTTTCTGGTGATATTAATGACTGACATTGCCGTTTGGTTACCACGCTAGGTAATGATCTCTTATTTTATGAAAATTAAAAGATCAAAAATGAAATTGCAATAAAAGCATAACTTTTGACTGAAGAATAGGAGGTCTCAGTAATGAGCCGGCCTAATCATGATCATCAGTGTTGTCTGGGATAACTTCATTTCTGATCACTAGGGTGATGGCTTTTGATTTAAAATTAAAGGACAAGAGGTCTCATCACGAGCCGGCTTGCTTATTTCAGACAACTCTCGTGAATGATACTATCACATTGGGATACCAAACCCAGATAGTAGTCTTCAGGCAGAATTATTGTTTTAAAAAGAAAAGCAAAAGCAAGAAGAAAGAAAATGATTATGCTATGGAACAGATTCTAGAAAGTTTTCAATGAAAAAGTACTCTATGCTGATGGTACAGGTTATCTTTACTAAGAAGTACTTGCTTTGGCTAAGATATTTGTAAGTTTATCCCTAATCAAATTTCTGTTTTAAAAGATGTAATATTTCTGAGTTATATTTATGAATATGAGAAAATGGTTTAATATGGATAAAGGATTTTTGATTAATTTCAACAGGTGTTGAGATTTCATTTTTGATCATCTTGTTTAAGCAGAGATAACTGGTTCACCCAGGTCATCACCATTTGTTGGCAGCCAGCAACAACCTCTCCATCTCATTAAGAAATGAAGAGAGATCAGCTCTCCATGTGATTTATCAATGGAAAATTATGAAAGAGCACCTTCAGAATCATTGATTCTGAAGGTACTCTCAATCAAAAGAAAGTGATATAATTATTCTAGAGCTGAAAGAAATTCACTTATAAACTTGACCTTTAAAAATTGTTAGCAGTCTCATAAATTTTTATGAGTTTATGAAAATCATTAAAAGAAATTTATGTGGTTTAAGAGTTTGAAATAACGGGTTGAGAGAAATTCAATAAAACACATTCTATGTTGAGTAGGGTATTATTGGTCCTAAGCCATGAAACTAAGGATCATTTTCAAATGTTTTTTTTCATATATAATACCATACTACGACATTTTGTAAATAATATAGTTAATGGGTAAATAATGTTTGTATAGAAAATTCTTACTTATGATAGTTTATCATTGAGATATGTATCGATAGGATATTTGGAAGATTTTAAACTTAGTCTTGTACATACATAGCATAGATATATAACATAGATATTAATCTAGCTATTTTATCAAAACATTGTTAATATGAAAGTGCGATTTTATTACCTTGCATACCACGACGTAGCATGATTAAAAAAGAGATGACTGTTAAGATTAGCTGGCCATGCAGTAAGCCAATTGTCAAGTTAAATAAACGATTATGCATTTGGATTAATGAGCTTGTAGGAAAACGTGGCTTACACCTCTTAATAGATCGACAGTTGTATACATATTGATAGTGTTAAATGCTAAATGTCATTTCGACTTACGTCGTTGTACCTGTTAATTATGAACCACTGTCAATAATCAATGGTTGAAATGATGATTCTATCAGTCACCGTATTTCTGGTTCACCAAGTTAGTGGTTATTAATAACAATCATGGTTAAGCGTAGATAAACTGGCATAAATCATGGTATATTGTGATGGTTGTAGCGCTTATCACTGCTTAAAAATCCCGCTAAAATGGCAGGTTCAGAGATTGTATCTCCGATTAGATTTGAAGCATACGAAATTAATCCGTCATGTCGTGTGTTTGGATACCTATCCCTTCTGTGTTCACTTCTCCATTTGTTTCGGGTCGAAGACAGGAGAGTGTTGAAGAAACCATGTCTCCTTTGAATCGGTTTGAAATTTCGGGGTCTGAACTTATAGACGCCAACCGGGAAGTTGCCAAGAAATTCGAGAAAATGGGATGGGAAAATTTCTTTAGGTGTTTTGATGGTCACCATGTGGAGATCACTAAGATGTTCGCCATGAATTTTGAAGATGACATAGTGCAAATTGGGGGTTTCGAGTTCGTTATCAACGAAGATAAGATTGTCGAAGCCACTAAGCTCCCACAGGTTGGGGAACGCTGGTTTAAGGGTATTATGGTCAATAAGAAGAAATGCTTGGCTCTGTTAATGCCATTACCGGATAATGCAAAACTGAGGATAGGCGTCCCTGTGAAATTTCTGAAGCCCGAATGGAGAATTTACTATGAAATCTTGGTAAGGTACGTGTCCTGTTGTGGACAATACTCCCATTTACACTTGTATCATTTACGGTTAATGTTAGCAGTAAAGGGTTGCAAACTTAATTTGTCCTTCTATCTATGGCAAAGTCTTAAGAAGATGTCGCAGTGTGTTAAGAATTTCAATAACCCTGACAGTAGTCTTTGTCACCATGGGTTGATAAAAATATTATTGCAATTCCAATTATCTGCTAAGGGTGTGTCTTGGGATAAGTTTCTAGTTGATTGTCAATTGGGACCAACGCAATATTGGCCTAATCCATCTCCACGAGCTCGTAGGAAACGAAACGTATTAAATCCTGGAGTCAATAGTTCATATGTCAAAGAATCCGAGGTCGTAAACATGCCCATAAATAATGAGATTAATGAAAATGACGACAGGGATGCAATTCCTTGCAATTCAAGGGAAATCTTAGATAAACCCTTACCTGGTGAGAATGATAGCAACCCTGCAAACATAAAAGAAGGATCGACCAAAGGTGAAAATGATAATAATGATGAAGCAAATAAACCTGACGAATGCAACAAAGAATCTATGCATAAATTAGATCATTTGGCTCAGATCTGTTGTGACAAGGAAGGACTTGGTTTTGAAAACCTATCGTTTTCACGAAGAGTCACAAGGAGCATGCATAGTATTCATTCGATTTCAGGATATAAGGCTGATCAACAGACTTCCAAATCTATAGCTACTAAACCTACAGTTGTAGATATTGAGGATGATATCTCGTCGTCTATCCCTAAAACAATGGATGTAGGGAATTCTTCTATCGCGCAGGGAAGTGATGCACAGTCAGTCAAGGCCGAAGGAAATCAACCAGAAGCAAACATAAATGTTGAAGATCCTAAACTATCATACAGTCAACATTGTGACAGTCCTCATTCTCCTTAGGTAACCAAAGAGGATGAAACTCTGCAACAGGTATTAGGTAATGTATACCAAAGTAAAATCACAGAGTTTAAAGGAAAGCTCAAATAGTGTCTATCCAGCACAGCCTTGCTGGAAGAAGAGAACAAAACCTTTAGAAACGAGTTGCTAGAATGGATTGATAGGTGGAAAAAGGTGAACGCTAAGAAGAATCAATATAAGAAATCCAAGAAATCAATCCTAAGTACTAATCAGCTGCTGCTTGATCGAATTGAAAAGCAGAACACCAAAATTGTCAGGTTAAAAGCCAAGCTAGCAGAAGCTCGAAGAGTAGTGTCTCTTCATAATAGAATTTAATGTTTTCTTCATTTCCTATGTCGTTTCCAAAACAGGTAATGATCGTTCTAGTTTCGCATGCCTGTAAAATCGGAGATTTAACAGGCATGCATTTAAAATTTTAAATTATTTTTGTTATCTGTGTATTAAATTGATTTTAATAATATGTTTCGTCTGAATTCAATACAGGAGGATTTATCATCACCTTTTTCCAGAAATTCAGGACATGGTTATACGCTGATATGGAGATGTGACTGTTTGGTTGCGAGCTGGAGTGTTATCAATGGTCAAGAACTTTCTAGGATGCCTCGACTTAGGCCAGTCAATTTCTATTTATAGTAGTAGGTGTAATTAGATGCCTTTTTGGTTAAATAATTCCTATAATGTAGCATGCAACATTTATAAGGGAAAACTGAATCTTAATAGTATATAAGGGAGAAGTCTTTATGAACTCAGGGGATGAAGTGTGTGAAGAAAACTCTTTTGGA
>LPNX011139411.1:78287-99051 GCA_001517045.1 Pseudotsuga menziesii
TGCAGGACCACAACCTGCGAGGTTTTGTTAAACCAAACATACCGGACACTGCTTTAAGCTGATTGTGTGGACAAAACCTCCTTATTGGTCTAGATTCAAAAAATCGGGCCAACAGGTCCAACATTCTAAATCTCTTTAGATTATCCACTGTATACTTTCCTTGAACAAAGAAAATCCCATCTGCACTCTGCCACACCTTCATACATAAATACCATATCTTTCAGGTGTTCTAGATTTCATTTGTATGGACATTTAGTGAATGGTTGTGTTCAATATTTTACAAAGAATATTTGGCAGAAGAATATCGTATGCGGAAATTTGGTGGAGGAAGATTTGACATTGATGTTGTCAAAATCGTCGAAGGATCGTGTTCAAGGGCATGGTATAGTTCCTACATCTTATTCTATTCAGGTGGAAAATATTTATAGGGATATTGAAGAAGATTTACTTATCGGTGACATCTCTTGGTGAAGAATATTTACTTATTGGTGATACTCTAAACAGTAAGAGGTCATTCACAGTTGGGTAAAGTTTCGAATGTAGTGGGAGCTCTTGTGATAAAAAAATCCTCATCCTTGATCAGTGACGAACAAGGTGATTTAAATCTCATATATTTAGGGCCTTCGATGAATATGGGTAAGATAGTAGCCTCCTTCTCCTTCTCAAATGTTAAAATTGTGGGGGGGGGTAGATGGGTGTAATTCTAGTATTCCTAAGGTGGATTGGAAACCTCAAGGAAATTCCCCTAAAACTACTAAAAATATATATGTAGGTGAAATTTGAACTCTCTTTTATATATCTCTTTGAATAATGTCTCATCGAGGCCTAATGAGGAAGGTGAACCTTTATCCTTAGGCTCTCACTAAAGGGGAGGTGGTCACTATCAACTGTGTTCCAAAATGGTTTACCTGTAGAGTCAAAAAATTTCGTGAGGTATATGCTTGGATCCCATTGTAGATAGTGAGAACCTCACTATGTGCTGGAATTCGACTGTAAAGAGGGCTCAAGAACATGAATTGAAAGTTACAAACCAAGGAAAATAGAAACTCGTTATTGGGTTCCTTAGAGTGGTATGAACCCAATCGAGCAAGATAATATTAATATTATGTATATCAATTCATGTGTCCTAGGGGGCAAGCCAAGTGATTGTCCCTCAAAATATTAGTGGAACTTGAATGCCCAACATTAGTCCTTTTAGAGGAGACAATGGGATTTAGGGAAACATTGATTTTTGAACTTAAAAATATTTTAAAAGGATGAGACTTCATGGATTTTGACTCAACGAGTTTATTAGGAGGTTGTATTATAGGATTGGACATAGAAATAACACTCACTAATAATTTTTCTATTTATTCAAGTTTATTCATGGAATTCTACAACAAGGAGATGGGTATTTCACTTTATGTTCTTAATATTTATGGCCCTTCTTAAGGGTGCTAACAATTATGGGATAGCCTTACAAACAATCATATTTTCAAGGTTGACAATTTAATCAATGGTCGAGCTTTGAATCTCACTGTGTCTAGCATAGAAGTGTGACGGACATTGCAAGGACTACTAGGTTGGTTGATTACTTTTTCTCTCTGATCAATGCATCTAGTTGGGTGGAAATCAAACTTATAAATATTCAACATCCTTAGACAAATAATAGAATGCCATGCTATTGTGAAACAACTAGATTGTTTCTTGTGCAAGATACCATCTTATAATCGGACATATATCAAACCTAGGTGGGAGGTACTAGATTTTAAGATCATTTTCCAGTTTGGATTGAATTTTTTTTCTTCGGTGAATCTAAACCTAGAGTTCCATTTAAATACAACCCTAGTTGTTCATAGGAAAGGGAATTTCACTCATTATCAAAGGATAACTAGTGCAAGATCTTTCTTGATCTCGATTCTTTGGCATGTGAATGCATCTTCTCTCAATTGCATTAAGGTGAAGGTGAAATAATCGACAAGAGAGAGATTCTATCCAAGACTCCAAACTTGTTGAGATTGAATAGTATTTAGAAAATATGGCACTTGATAATAAACATGGTTTTTTTAGTGAGGAGGCTTTATTGGATATGAAGAAACTAGAAGCACATTTGTGTAAGTTATTAATAGACATGGAAAAGGACTAGTGTTTGAAGATCCAAGCTACATCACTCATTGTAGGTGTATAAAACACCATTTTTTCCCCAAAAATATGTTAATTATTAGAAGAGTATTAATACTATCAGAGAGACGTACAATATAGATGTTACTAAAGTGTGAGGTTTTAAAGCTCTAGCATATCTTGGTTTTCGACATTTCAAGGGAATTTTCAAGGAGCCTTCTGGTGTCAAACTCGATGAGATCATGGTGATCTGTTTATCTCTTAGGCTTGTCTTTAAAGAAGATAATGAATGGATATATAGGAAATTTACCTTGGAGGAGCTACTAGATGTACTGAATTATTTTAAAAAGGATAAGATCCTAAGGCCAGATGGACGGATGGTGGAATTTTATCTTGATTTTTTTAGTTGCTTAGTAATGGTTTACTGAGGGTGGTCAAATATGAAGATCAAGAAATATCCCTCTCGATATTAACACCAATTTCATAGACTCACTCCTCAAGTAGGAATACCCTAATACTTTTGAGTAATTTCATCATATTTCATTATGTAACTACTTGTACAAAATTGTTTGAAAGGTGTTGGCGATCAAACTTAAATCATTACTTTCTAACATCATTTCAGTGGGATAGTTCTAGATTCTTGAAGGTAGGAAAATACATGAAACTATTGGTGTAGTGCAAGAAGGATTTCACTTAATTAAGTTGTACTCAAACCCATCTCTTGTGGTCAAGTTCAACCTTCTAAGGTCTATAACATAGTATCATGGCTCTATCTCATACTATTGTTCCTACATATTGGTTTCTCACTTCATATTAGCAATTGGATACTAGATTGTGTTACCACTATATCTTTTGATGTTACCAATGTATCTAGTTTCATTCGATCTTCCTGGGAACTGAGATAGGGATGCACCCTTTTTACATATATTTTCCTTTTATTTGGTGAAGTTCTAAGTCAAGGTTTGGCATATGCATACATGAGGGGAATTATTAGGGGGGTTAATATTGGTAGATAAGGGAAGCTTACGCACTTGTTGTTTATCAGTGATGTTCTTATATTTTGTTTTGGATATGCACACAAATTAAATGATTTTAGAGATATCCTATCTCTTTATTCCAAATCAACAGGGATGGTGTGTGATGTGAACAAGTCAACTCTATTTGCAATTAATCTAGACACGGACCTGGGTGCTGATATAAACATATTCCTTCCTTTTCAAGTCCTTGAATTTAATGTTGGGTTCAAGTATTTGGTATATTTCCTTAAACCAAATTCTTATTAGAAAAAGGATTGGGCTTAGTTAATTGGTAAGGTGGATAAGTGGATTGAACAATGGTGCAATAAATTGTTATTGTCCAACATTCCAAAAGTTATATTGGAGAAGATTCATCGATATTGTTTCAACTTTTTTCTAACATGGAAGTAGTAAATACAAGGGTAATCATTGGGTAAACTGGTGAATGATTTCTGCTCCAAAGGAATTAGGTGGTTGGGAAATCATGGAAATTTGTTTGTTCTGTAAATATCTTACGATGAAGTCTTTGTGTAATATGATCACTAAAGAGATCCATTGGTAGATTCTATTAATTCAAAATTACGTTTCTCTTGTACTATAATGGATTGGATTCAAAAGGAGAGGAATACCATTCAAAACATTTCAAACCAATGGAATGTGATGACATTGGATCTTCGAGTGATTGGATCTTATCTTACCTAGAAAGTGAGAATGGCTCTCAGGTTTGTGTGGGTGTTGTTGTTATTATGGGATGTGATGGAATATTTTTCTTATTAGTGGAGTTGGTACATCACCTTCAATAAATTGGCAAAACCAATCTTACTTAAGTTTCCAGTATATAATTGTCTTTGATTTGGTCTCAAGGATGGTTGAGCACTAGAAGTCTAAATCTCCCAAGAGAGAGGATTCCTAAATGGAAGGAATTAATTTCCTCCATAAAAAGGTCTTGTATCCATTTAGGGTCACTTGAATATGAACTCATATAGGGGAGAAATGTAGTTGGAGGTAACTATACTACAAAACTTGGTTATGACCCTCAATTCAGCCAGGCAAATAAAGAGGATGTCAAGTGGTGGAAGTTTCTTTGGAATGTACGTGGCTTTCTCTCAATAAAAAAAAATATGATTTTGGATTTGTTGTGGAAATATTCTAAGGAGGGACTGGTTATTTTCTTATTATATCGATACATTGAAGAAATGAATTGTCATCTCTTTCTAACATGTGTGTATTCCTATAAATTTTGGAAGGAAACTGAAGACATCTTGGGTGTCTCAAATCCTTGGGGGAAGGCATCGAAAAAAAATGTCTAGTTCTCTAATAAGAGTTAAAGTCCCTAAGAAATATCTCATATCTAGTTGTATGGGGAATTTGTTTAGCACGTATTAGGAAATCTCAAGGTCAATTATTCTCGACCTTAGTTCTTCTTTGATGGTGCATGCCAAGAGACCATTTTTTGTTTCATTTTCATCCTCCATGTATTTTATCATAATGTTTTAATTTACAAGCAAATGATGGAAGCAATTCCAACAATTTCAGTGAATTTATGGATTTGTTCATTGGATTGAAGTTTACCATGGGGGAATTTCTAGGGGTATAGACCAAATGGAAAAGGAGTGAAAATATATGACACATTATAAATACTTCATAGGTTAAAACCTCAATTACCCCACTCCCCATGCTTGCTAGTTGTGTGGGTACACCTAGAGGTATAGTGGTAGCGCATGGGAATCGGCCTTGTGTCACGTGAGAACGAGACTCGCCTCAGTTGTTGATTAACCTAGTTCAAAAAAAAGGTTTAGCATGACTAAGGAGTGATGAAGGAAACGAGACATTACATGTCATAGGTGATTCAAGGCTAGTCATTGATGTCTTAGCTAAGGTTTCTCAACTCCAAAACATAAATAGAAAACCCTAGGTTGATCATCTCTAAGACATTTCAAGACCAATCTCATGGATTGGGTTTAGATATATATACAAAGAACTGAATCGACCAGTTGATGATCTCTCTAAAGTGATTTTTCTTCTTCTATAAAACTAGATACTTATAACAGAATTCGATATAGAACAAGAACTAGGTTGAACTTAGATTCCTATTCAAGACCTCTCAAATTATGTGATATTGATCATGTATTTTGGCTACAGATGCTATAGATATAAGGATAACTTTTTTTTATAAGGGTAAATTGGACCTATTTAATAGACAATTTTTTGCTAAGGTGGTATGAAGGTTGGTTAAGCGAATTGTTATACTAACTTACCAGCTCCTAAATAGTAAAACTAATTTTAGTTGTGTGAATGACTTCATGATTGTATTTATTTTCAACTTAAATATAAATAAGTTTTTCCAGTTGAAAAAAGAAGAAAGTATTTTCAATAAAATTTAATTAGTTGATAAAATGAATTATTATTATCCATTTACTAAAATTTAAACTTTCTTAAATATATAGTTATATTTTCGTAAATCAATATCACGAAATAAGAAAGGCGTATTCCAAGAATATTTAGTATTATGATATGCACTTAAAATTAATATTAGTGTACAATTAAATACTTTTTAATTAATACATAAAATAAAATAATATTAAAACGGCGGCAATGACGCCAACTTTGGTCTATCGAACCTTAAGAAGGATAATACTTTGTTTACTTTAAAATCTTGTTCTTGTGCTCAAAAAGATTGCCAAGAATCTTTCCAAACTCACTATAGTTTTGGTAAGTTGGGAGCTTATAAAGGTTTGTATTGTAGCAAATACTATGAAACTCGTATCTAATGTGGGTGTAAGCAAGGCACTCTAAAAGAAATTAATTTTCATCCTCAATGCTCATAGACTCACACATATGGAAAACCCTTTTTGCCCATGGAGTTTTAGGAATAGAGCAACACCGTGTTTCACTACGGAGTTCATGAGGGTTCGTTCTAATCTTGGTTATATTAATTTTATTCTATGAGCTAGTTACTACCGAGAGACTCTTCTGATCTTCCAAATTAGGATTAACGACCTCCTTATAATATCTTTGTTTTCCTCACACCATAATTTCTCTTTAAATTTAGAAGTAATAATATTTTTGACATTATAAATTTTCTGCAAAATGTCATTTTCATCAATGCCCCAATGGCTTAACCAAGCCATGGTATCTTTAAACAAGCACCGTACTTGAGTTTAAAGAAATTTTAGGAAGTCTCATGTTTCCCATGTTATCTATATTATGCTTGTACATCAGGTACCAACTAGTCCTGGCCATGCTCTCGCACCGTACTTGAGTTTAAAGCAATTTTAGGAAGTCTCATGTTTCTCATGTTGTCTATATTATGCTTGTACATCAAGTACTAGCTAAACCTGGCCATGCTCTCAATGGGGGAAAGACCCACTTCTATGAGGAGAATAGGATAAGGCGTATTGCTTTTAATTTCTAGGTTAGAATTTATAAACTGCTTCTGTATTTGCTCAATATTCCTCCAATATTCTCTAGAAATGTTGCACCCCCATACTTCACAACCATACAAGATAACAAGGATGACAATAGTTTCAAATAGGAACTTCTTTTTATCCCACATGATCAGATTGGTTGATTTACTGCTATTTTCAAAACCAAAATAAGCTTTCCATCCCCGATTAATAATTTTCTCAATGCTATAGTTCCATTTGAGCTTGTGATGAATATCAATTCCAAGATACTTGTAAGAAGTCACTTCCTCTAGATTTCTATTATCATAAATAAAATTTTCATAAGTGACTTTCTTAGATTTTATAATCAACATAAAGTAGGAGGATGATAAATATCCTAGCTGAGAATGTATTGGCGCAACCTGCATCTTCTAAACACCTTTCTAATTAATCAATGTAGATTCCAAAGAGTACACTAATACATATGAGAAAATTTGTGACGGTTTTTCGTTGCTATTTCCACGTTTCGTCGTCTCAATTCCAACAATAACGGTCGCAATGTTTCGTGGCACTTATTTCAACGCCATAACGATGAAATTTATAAGACGTCGATAAACAGACAAACTGTCTTCCATGTGTCTTCTATACGGTGGCCTTGAAATTGATTTTTTTTAATTCATTTTCTACGTTTCGTCGCTTTATCGACAAAATTATCGTCCCTATAACGACTAAAATATGGCCAAAAAATGCTAGGAAAAATTTTGGTTCTACAAAAAACCGTGGAACAGTTTCGATGAACGTTTGTCTCTCTATCGATGAATTCTGGAATTTGAACAGAAATTTCTTTCCACACAAAACCGTGGAAAACCAATCTCTATCAACGAAATCTGCAAGTTGAACGGTAATTTTTCCACGAAATTGCATCACTATAGCGACGGTATTCGTGGAAAGCCACCCGGGGTTTCGACGGTTTTGTAATACTCATGACGAAAGTTCGTCGATATTGCGACGAAAGTTCATCGATATTGCGACGAAACCTGCAGGTTTAAAAAAAATAAAAAAAATGTGGAAAGGCACATTCCTTTCCACGGTTTTGGATCTTCTATAAGTCCTTGTGATTGTTGTGCAATCTCGTAGACCTTTTAATTATGTTTTAGACCAGATTTAATCATCGCTACAGAGCAGATTTCCAGAAGGTAATTCCGAGCCACAAACTGGGGCAAACCTACCATGCGATTTGATGTTTTAGGGATGAGTCTAATACATGTAAATGAAAGAAGTTTTCAGATATTATAAAACAAAAAATGAAAGATGAATTAAGATTTAAAATGGCATATAAGTTGTGATTAGTGCCTAACAAATCCAAGTTAGGAAGATGGGGTCAATTGAGGATCTCATGGAGGCTTTAGTGATTAAAGAGTAGATAGGGTTGAATGGTTCAAACCCAATATGCTCCTTAATAACTAGATCCACTTCAGAAATATTCAATAGGAAAATCCTAAGCTAGACATTAGATATTTGTCAAACAAGAGCCACAAGGTGGCAATGTCACTACAATTCCTAAAAATTATTACTACAAGACAAATGCTATATAATGGCAATATACCTCTGTTTCAACCCCAACAAAGCTTCCCATGCCAAACCAAGAAATCTATCATAATACACTTGTAATATAACTACAAATGGTAGCTTTAGAGATGGAGGATAAAGGATAATTGCTCTTACTAGGTTTTAAAACTCGAGACTCCTCTTCCCCATGAGAAGGTTGGAAGAAGCTCGGATGACAGGAAAAGCACCTCCATTTCCACCCAAAAAAGGCTTCTCGTGCAATATTTTGGTTTGGTAGAAAATAAACAAGAACAAAAAATTCCAATGTTTTGGTAGAAAATGAAAAATAAAACAAAATTTTGAATAGTAATTTAAAGAAACGATGAAGAAATGGAGCCAAAAGCTGAAAAAAAAATAGTTATGATAGAGGGAAAGTGGTTAAAAAACAGAGGTGGGCAATGCACAGAGAGAACATAAGAGTGCTAAAAGAAGGGAATGGTACAACAAGAACACAACAAATACAGTTAAGTCTGATATTCTTATGTTTCTATACAAACATTGCATAGGAAGCATGATGAAGAGGATAGAAATGAAAATAGCAAAGTTATATTATACGACAGGTACAAGCAAGTCATATAAAATATTAATGCCCAGGGAGAATGTAGGAAATGCAAGAACCCTTACCTTATCAATCACCTTTCTCCAGGTCCATTGGCCCATACCGCTTGCACAAAGTTGTCCTAATAAATAGAAAACCACTGTGTTGGCTGGCAATTAAATTTATAAATTAAATAAATAATCCATTCCTAGACCTATACACAAGTGGTCATTTTGCTAGGCATGGAAAATATCAAAATACTCTATGAAATAAAAATGGGCATACAATTAAATAAGCTAATGATATCTGGAAAGTGTGTTCTTGGGGTAATTCCACCAAGAGATGTGGTTCTGGAGTCACATTCCACATGTCTTGCAAAGGAAATCAACAATCAATCTATCCAGCACACATTTTCTACCAGAATATCAACTCACATTTAAATGCTATATTACAATATCGTTGCCTCACTGATGTGGAAACTTGTGTTTGTATTCAACAAGATTTCTTTAACCATTGTATTAAAACGAAAAAAACACACAAATTTTAAAATTTAATACAGAAATATATTAAATACACATATAAATAGGTTTTTACTAGAAATGTATGGACACTGTTAATACCACCATCCTGTCAAACAATATAAAACAAAAAATAGAGGAAAGAGTCATGCTGTCTTACTATATGAATAAAATGTCACTAAATACTCTAGATAAATCTTTGTTATCTATGAAATGTTAACTTTCCAGTAAATAATAGCCCGCACGAGTGTGGCTCATTGGTGGTTCAATTGTTATGAACTCACTTGTTGTAAATTGGAGGTCACAAGATCAAATCCCACCCATGTTTACCTATGTCCCATGTCTTGCGGTGGGTGTGGGGCACCTAGGGGTATAGTGGTAGAGGGAATGGATCCCTGGACCCCATGTCATGCGAGTACCAGCCCAGCTCCAGTTGCTTATTCCCCTAGTTACTAAAAAAAAATCCAGTAAATAATATTTAGATATTGAATTATTTGTTCTAACAGAATGCACTTTGAGGAGATCATGGAATGATTTTGTAGCGCACACATAAATACATTTTTGTTGACTTATAAAAAAAACTAAAGAAACAGTTTAGGGGAGGAAGTTCAGGGATGAACCTACAGAGCTACGAGCATGGGCTTGTTGTGAGAATCATTGCATATGATGTTTCCATCGTTGTTCGTTCTCCTGTTGTTTGACTATAAGATCCCTTGGTCTGTCCTTTGTTGGTAATCTCTGTCTTCTTCCTATTACTGCACATTGCCCTTTACAATGAGTATTCCCTTGCTTCCATTTTTACATTTAATATTAGCTTTGAAAAAGGGTTTATTGAATTCTAGTCAAATAATGGCTAGGGAAGTTCACAACAATGCCACAAATTTAATTGCAATGAAGTTAAATCATTTCCATTTATGGTTGTGGACCTAAGTTACATGATACATGGAAACAAGTATGTGTTTCCAAAACTGAAACACACTGGAAACGTGACCACTCATTTATAAATAGCACATTATATTGGAACTTTGAAAGAAAGGATTATGAATAAATGAGCAAGAACATTTAAATGACAAGCAAAGCTCCACCATCGCTTATATTGGGATCCTCACCATTAGTATCACCCTCTTCCTCCTCATCTAGCCTTTGGCTCTACCTCAATCCTCCATGGACATCAATTAACACCATTCAATTTTGATGAAACTACCTAATACAAGCCTTAAAATATCATAGAAAAAGCTCATGCCTAATCAATGATTTTGGCTTGAGTGAAGGGTACATTTTTGCTAAGGCCATGATAGAGGAATTCAAAAATCAATGGCACCAACATTGGGTTACATAAAGGGCTTGGTGCTCTTGATTAAATGCCAATCCCATTCCTTGATACATGACAGAATACAATCAAACGACTGTAATCTTGCCAATCCTGAAATCCTTTAAACTGTTAAGTCTGTTGAATTTTGAATGGAGTATGAAATTCTACTTTCTCCATATGAAGTCTGATGAGGTTGGAAACTTTCTCAAACATACTGGAACAGTTAGTGGTAATGTTAAAAATTCAAGTAAAACGATAGAAAAGGAAAGATAGAAGAAATGTCAACTTTTACCAGCATTTTTGGTCAAGTCTAGTAAAAAACTAAGTCAAACCAAGTCAAAATAGGTGGATGTAGAGAAGAAAACATGTTGTATGGACATTGGTATGGCATGGAAATTATTTTCCAGTTGTAGAAACATGTTTCCATTGGACCTATATTTATGGATGGTAGTGGTAACTGGTAACACATTTCTAGTCTCTACCACACATTTCTATACCAAAATGTTCATGGCACAACACCTTTTTTGGTCTTTCCGACAACTTAGCCATGGACTCTAGTTCCATGGAAAATGCATTTGGTTGCAGGGAACCTTCTTTCTATTTAATTACAAGGACAAATAACTATATCTTCTACACAACTGTATTAGTGACCAGTGCCTTTCAATCAATCACTTCTATGAATGAAGAAGACATACAAAGTTGATTTAGTTCTTATAGATGCAAATGTAAATGATATCAAGTCAATGTATTCAATTCAAGATATATGGAATTAGTAGAAAGGTCATCCAGTATCACTTTAGCATACAAGAGATCATTAGCCGTGTAACCATATACAATTCAATTGCAGTATTTAACCAACCAATAACCTTCCATTCAAGTACGAGGACTCATATAAATATAGTAGCAATAATACAGTATGATAGTTCTAATTATGAAAACTTTATAGCAGTAGTGAAGGTTACCAATGTAAGGTGTATAAGAGTTTTAGTTTTGCATTCAATGTAAACCACACCACTCCAAACCTTGAACACTATTCTTATCAATATAGGACGGCCACCAAATGTATGTTCTAGACTTGTAGCTATGCAAATAATCTAAATTTTCAAACTTTATTTACCTCTCTTTAACAATATCACCATCCAACTAATAGTTAACCTTTGATTTAGTTCGGTGTTTAGTGTGGTTGTAGGTAGGGAGGGATGTCAACGTTTGACAGTTTGCAGTTTATTGCAGACTATAGGAAACAAGTGGAAGTGTGTTGATATAGGGTTGTTACAGCCTTGTTTTCGAAATGGTTACTGAAATGGTAAGAACCAACATAGATTCTTCTCAAATAGAATACCTGGTGGCCCTTTAAAGAAAAAACATGGCATGAAGTTATCTTGGAACCTAAGAGGATTGGGTTTTCGATTCCATGGAGCACTAGTTATTGTATTATAATTAACACAATAGCCACTTACATATCCTATTAAAAACATTCACGATCTAGCTTTGAACTATCAACTCATGGGAATTTTGACATGATGCCCAAAATGAATGAACAAAACTAGAAACAAACCCACATTTTGCAAACATTCCAACTAGATAAATACCCACAAAATTATATGAATCAAATCCATATTTTATGGTGAGGATATGAATTTTCTTACCCGATCATAAGCCGTGATGTTTGCATAAATCAGAAGCACTGTCGAGAAAGTAAAATCATTCGACCTCATCCCCATCATCAACGCTTGCCAAGACATCTTGAGAGCCTCTTCACCTTTCCCATTCAGAGCATACCCTACAATCATATAGCTCATAGTGAGCAATTACCCCCCAAAGGTGAAATGAAAACAAGCAAACAAAGGCATGGAAGTATTAAAATATCTCATTCCCTTCTTCCATTTCCTCGATAACTGTTGGTTTTATTTCTCACATTGAATTTTCCAAGTTCACCTAGACGGCTCGTGCTTCATGCTTACAAGGATATTTGATCCATTTCATCTCCACCACATCCACAACAATGGAAAAAAACCATGAATAAAATTAAAAAACAATAGGTAATCAATAAAAACATAGAAGGAAACGAACCTGAATGTCTAAACATTGCTTCCATTGTGGAGGTGGGGTAAGTGGTTCTAGAAGAATGGGCTCACGTGCGAAGGGAGTGGATGATGCACTAATAGGAAAATTCCTTCACCCGCCCTTCGTGTAAAAAAAAACATCATAGCCTGTTCTAGATCCTTCAGTGAAAGTTCAAAATTGAAAACCCCCAAATGGGAGCCAGAGCAAATCCCGCGCGGGTGTTTTTGAATGCTAATGAGTTAGTGCATGTGTGTTTTTTAATTCTACATTTTTTTGTTTGTTTATTTGTATATTTGTATATTTTGTGTTTTGTTTTGTTTTTTTATTTTGCATATTTATCTTTTGGGTTGTTCTAACTTTTGTCATTTATCTTGTTCATATTGTACAAGATAGAGGCAAGGCCATTGCACAAGATTCTACACAACCCTTCCTGATTCCTACTCATGACACGCCAATCGACGAGGTACTAGTTATTTATGTTCGAATTGTTTGCACATTTATGTCATGCAAACATACGTAGACACATGCCGTTGCAGATGAGGGCGTTGAAGCCACCGTGATGTTTATAGATGAGTGGGTTGGCGCTCGTTAGTCAGGTTCTAGTGAAGGCTCGTCTGGGCAGATAGGTGATAGCCTCCCAAACCTGACACTCAACTCAAGCAAGGTGAGTTCATAGATCTGTGTTGCATATATATTTAATTTTTTGTCACATTGTACATGTAATTTAAATATGTGGTATGTAACTTACTTGCAGAGTTCACTGTTTTAAATTCTGTAGTTCTCATACATGGGTTGTTTTCTTCATGATGTGCATGAGGAAGGCCAAGGGAATAGTGCAACTAATGGTAGTGGCCATGATGGCCGATCTCTCGATCAATGGCGTAGGGGTGATTTGTAGACTATGTTATTTGTGGACTTTATTATTTTGTACTTTATAATTATCGATATATATATATACAGAATTTTTTTTTAACACGATGGACTATTAAATGTTTTAATTATTTGCAGTTATAGTTTAAATTTGTTTTCAATTACAATTTTAACATATTTAACAATCATTAATGTTTTGCAATCTTACGAAATTGTACAATTTTGCAATTTAATAAATTACAAGTTTGCAAAATTTACAATGTTTACAAAGTTTACAAGTTTACATGTTTGCAAAATTGTCGATTGAACACAACGTACAATTTTTAACATAACTTACAATTAAAATGTTTCAAAATTTACAACTTTACAATGCAAGATCTACTAGGTGCAAATTACAATCACAATTTACAATTTTAAATTACAACTACAATTTACAATTACAATGTAAAATATGATTTCATTTACAAAAAAAAATTACAACTACAATTTTAAATTTGATTTCATTTGTAAAAAAATTTACAAGTTTGTAAAATTGTCAATCAAACGAAACTTACAATTTAACATAACTTACAATTAAAATGTTACAAAATTAACAACTATACAATGTAATCAACTGGTTGCAATTTACACTCACAATTTGCAATTTTAAGTTACAACTACAATTTACAATTACAATTCAAAATTAGATTTCATTTATAGAAAAATAAAAATTAATTTCATTTGCAAAAGAATTTACAATTTTAGAAAAATCACAATCGAACTAAATTATAATCATGTTTTGCAATTTTCAATTACAATTGCAATTACAATTAAAATCTACAATTCAATCTAATTTAATTGACAAGTTTACAAAATTTACCATCTACAAATTTTCCAAAGTTTACAAGTTACAATTTTAAAGTTTACAAAAGTTTACAAGTTTACAACTTACAACAAATGAATATTACAAAGAGTAAGAAGGGGCAGAGACCAAGATAGGGTAAAAATGGAAATCTATCTATCTATCTATATATATATATATATATATATATATATATATATATATATATCAATTGCAATTGGTGGATTTAATGAGGATGCAATAAATGTATGTGTTGTTTTTTTATTCCATATCACTAGCAAAATATGCAACGTATAATGATAATGTTAGAAGAAGCAAGCTAGTCTACAATCTCTAGTCTATCCTAGTCTAAAATACATTGGAAAAATTTACAAGTTTACAACTTGTCTACAATGTAACATGTAATTTAGAACTTTTCACAAATAGACTGTGATATACATGTATTTCCACAAATACACCAAAAAAAGTTACATAGACAAAATTGAGCTTCCATAACATGGTCTTAGGACATTGTTAGTATTCCTAGGTATAGGTGAATGCACATAATCGCATCTATAAGTTTACAAAAATTACATTTAAATACAAATGATATATTTTAGAAGAAATTTTGATTTGCTACATTTCAAAAGCATGTCAACTATGTCAACATTAAAAGTGGCATATAACTTTCATTGATTCATCCAATGGGTTATAGGAATGCACGTCTCCATAATATGATCATGTTCAGCTACTGACATCTTCCATATCTTTGGTTCACCCCTCTTCAGCTTGATTTCAATGAGATTTATTTGAGCTTCCACCACCAAATGAATGTACTGACAAGATATATATTCAGGCATGGAATCTCTATAAATAATATAATCACCTTGTCTTCTCACTTTTTCAAAAGAGTGGCCCATCATAACTAGGTCACCAACCCGGTACGTGAACTCTCCATTGACAAAGGGCTGTACCAACCTGCTTTTGATTTGTGTACACCACATCAAAAAATATGCCACATGCATGTCATTTCCCCGTGCAATTACAACAAATACATCACCTGCATCAATATTTTCAAATATTAAACAAATCTTAAATATATATATGCATGTGTACAAGACTAGAAGTTTAAAAATTCAATCAACTATTTGAAACTTGCATGTGTGAACGACATAATGAATCCATTAATCAAATCAAGTACCTTGCTTGACCAAATTAGAAATCCGATCATGATCTAGTGAAACCACTACCTCGTGAGTGTGCATCTCTTGCCATGTCGAAATTGGATGTGGCCCTTTTGGATTAAGAGCGACATATTTCCATTGTTTGAAATATGCATCATTCACGCAATGATAAACCCCCAGTCCACTGGCGTCAATGCAGAACTCAGAGAAACACACATACTTCCTCGTTTCAATGGAAAATGTGTCACTCATGTCTTTACTACGAACTGAATGTAGTTCTCTCGTACTAGGTGGGTGCATCCATGGGGGTGGGTTACATTTTTTGGCAAGGAGATTTCAGAAAATACGAAAAAACATACCTTGATCGAGCTTTTATTAAACCCTCGATCGAGGTTTTAACAACTTGATTGAGGGTTTAATAAAAGATCAATCAAGGTTCCGATAAACCCTCAATCGAGCTTCTGATAAACCCTCGATCGCGAGTTCTATACCTCGATCGAGTGTTAAAAAATAGCTCGATCTGTTGGAATATATTATATTTCTTGGAAGGTAATAATGTCTCTGTATTATGTCGAAAGTTGTCTACAATCTTATGTAAAAGAGTAATACATTTAACCCATAGTTATATGGTATTGTATTTACTTGTGTAGAGTATTTGTTCATGGTATTGTATTAAGAGATGTTATTTTGGAGAATTATATTATCCCACATGCAATATGCGAGAGTAATTCCACCTCATCTCTTAGTATATAATAGGGTCAAGTGAGTCTCTACATAACAACGTATTATTGATGTAGTAGTGGTACTATTGTGACACTATTGTACATCATCTATATTATTTTGGGTATTTGTGCTTTGCTCTCTTGTAAGATTGGAGAAGACATTCTGGAGATAATAGAAGACTACCTTCCCGTTGATGTAATCCATTAGGGTGAACCATGTATATCGGTGTTCTCTTGTCCTTTTCTTTTCATGTTCTTATCTTTTATGATATGGTGTTAGTTGCTTAGATTGGTTAACTAGTTTAGCTTGACTCTACTATTCTAACCCGGTATCAGAGCAAGTTGCTATGATCTAGTACCTTCTATATCTTTCAATCAATAATGATTATCATTTGGGAATTGTGATTTTGTTGTAGATTTTTTTTCTATCTGGTAGCCATTAGGCTTCTCTTCAGATCTAGGCATATTTCTGTATTTTTTCTTTTTTACCCAAACCCTAACTTGTTGTGTAATATTTTTGCAGAAATTTTTCAAGGGTTTCTTGATGTTTATTCTATAAATCTAGATGATTTCGGGAGTCTCCTCAAGGAGATCTTTCTTTCGATTATAAAAATGACAGTTATAAAAAAGGGTCGTAACTTGGTCAATTTTTACCACAATTTTTATTACAACTTGTTTTTGGAATTGGAAATGCCATTCTAGATCCACACACGCAACCAGAACAGAAAAGTGGGCATTCCTGGGCTTCCTTTTGGTAATAAAAATGATAGTTATACAAAAGAGTCATAACTTGGTCATGTTTTATCGGTTTTTATTATAACCTGTTTTTGAAATTGGAACAACCATTCTGGATCCACCCATGTAATCAGAACAGAAATTTGGGCATTTTTTGGGCTTCCTTTTGGTAAAAAAAATGGCAGTTATAAAAAATGGCCATAACAAAGTTTTTATTATAAGCTATTTTTGGAATTGGCCAGTTATAAAAAAGGGCCATAAGGGTCATTTCTTACCGGAGTATTATAATCTATTTTTGGAATTGGAATAGCCATTTTGGATCCACCTACGTGACCAGAACATAATTCTAGGCTTTTTTGGGCACATTTTTTCAAAGGGTTGTAAGTAAAAGTTTCTCTTTCCTTTACTGTTTTTCTAACTGTGTTTTTTGCAAATTCAGATCAGTACGGTAAAGTATTTAAGTTTTATGTTATTCATTTTTTGCATTTAGGTTTTGCTTCTAATCATGTTTATTAAGATATTATTTCTTATTCTTGCTATATATTTGTCTCATATTTCTATATGGAAATATTTGCATCTTTTAAGGACATGGATCTCTAGTATTTTGTCATGATGATAGCTATAAACCATCTAATGCTTAATATTTTTTAAATATACTTAATAATTAATTTGTTATTTTCTTTGTTTTGTTTATAAAAACAATTTTATAAGAACAATCTCATATTTGTTATCTAGTGATCATTATTTACTTTATTTATATGTTATTGCTGACCTTTGTGTAAAAGCAATTTCATTCTTTTATAAGTAATATATTTATGATCATTATATGCTCTTGCCAATTAAATTCTTAAGTAAAATCATTTTTTTTAATCTATGTGATATCATATTTTTTGGCTTGTCATAAGTTATTTAATTGGGATATAGTTTTTTTCATGTATTGCAAAGATTGTATCTAGTTCCTGTGCTATTTGTGTCTAACATTCCAATATGGAAGCATTGACATTTCCAGGGCATTTCGTCTCTTGCACATTTACATAGTGTTAACAAGAAATGAACCCATGATTAAGACCATTAATGACTTGTCATTTCATAATTTTTTATAAGTGATATCATGAGTTGATCATAATTTGTTATATGTTGATCATATTAAACATTTTGATTTATCTATATCTCATGTCATGTTTATTTCTATCATCTTTTACTCAATATTTATATGGCTTTGAGCAATCTTTAAATCTTGAACTATTTATCATGAGCACCTTGTTCTTGTTGCAATGAGATTTCTATTCTTATGGTTGCAGAGGTTATCTTATTCCTACTTGTCTCTAATGTTCCTATATGGAAGCACTGACATTTTCAGGGCATTCATCTCTTGCATATTAACATTATACTAATAAGAAATGCACCTATGCTTCAGATAAGTTCTCTGTTTAGGCTTTCACCTTATTCCAGGAATAATGAAGCACCATCTTCTACTATTAAAGTCATGATGTTGATCTGTGTGATATCATTTTCGATGTATAGACCATTGGGGTCTTGTTTCTTCGATGTTTGAGGTCTTCTACATATATTTATATTTCATGTTCATTGGAAGAATGTCTACTATCCGTATGTGTATTGTCCATCTGGGTTTTGCTTTGTACACTGTTGTGGTGTTCTTAGCCACATGTTCTGTTGTATCGGCCGTCAGAAGGTATCTATACACTGGTGTGGATGTTATATCAGAGTTCTTCAGCTATCATGTATGGTTGTGATTATTCTTGTGGTGATATAGGCATCTTGCGATTGGATTTTGTCACTTTTTCTCAGCATTTTATTGTTGGGTATTTCATCATACAACCTGGTTTGTGTGCACTTTCATGATTCAGTGAGAAGCGGTTGTTCATCGTCAAAATTCCATCAACCGAAGTGTTCTTCTTATTTGCAGGTTTGGTTCTTCTGGAAGTTGTCATCAAGGGGGAGCAGTAATGACTTCTTCCTTCCTTAGTGTTGGTGTGGACCCTTCTTCCAACCATTATTAAGGGGGAGTGTTGGAATATATTATATTCCTTGGAAGGTAATAATGTCTTTGTATTATGTCGGAAGTTGTCTATAATCTTATGTAAAAGAGTAATACATTTAACCCAAAGTTATATGGTGTTGTATTTACTTGTGTAGAGTATTTGTCCATGGAATTGTATTAAGAGATGTTATTTTTGAGAATTGTATTGTCCCACATACAATATGTGAGAGTAATTCCTCCTCATCTCTTAGTATATAATAGGGTCAAGTGAATCTCTACATTACAATGTATTCTTGATGTAGTAGTGGTACTATTGTGACACTGTTGTACGTCATCTATATTCTTTGGGGTATTTGTGCTTTGCTCTCTTGTAATATTGGAGAAGACATTCTGGAGATAATAGAATACTACCTTCCCATGGATGTAACCCATTAGGGTGAACCACATATATCAGTGTTCTCTTGTCCTTTTCTTTTCTTGTTCTTATCTTTTATGATATGTTTTTGGTTTCTTAGATAGGTTAACTAGTTTATCTCGACTCTACTATTCTAACAAGATCGATGGTTAAAAAAGACCTCGATCGAGCATTTTTAATCTTTTATAAATAGGCAACAAACCCATCATTTAATTCACTTTGTTTGTTGGATAGAAAATGGTCATTTATATTCATTTGTCGATATGGGTTATAGATTTGATTGATCACATGTATGACTCCAATCAATCACATCTATAACACCAATTACTATATGACTAATATCTATTCATAAAATCTAGAGGAAGTGGAAGTAGTAATGCGTTTAATCATTTTTTCTTCAAGGTATGTATTATTACCCACAAGTATATCATTCTTCTAGTTGAAATTATGTTTTATTAAATTTTATTATCATATAATTCTATGTTTTAAAGACCTTGATCGACTGATAGCTTGATCTTGACATTGTATTTCCATATGCATTGAATGTAAAGTTTCATTTAATGAAGTCTTCCAAAATATGTTTGGACACCTTGTATTTTGAATCCCCATTTGAATTCATGTCATTGAACATTTTCAATTCTTGTCGAAATGAGAATTAATATTATTTTTAGTTTCCATACTTTTTGTTTTTCGGATCTCAAAGTCCTCATAACACCTTTTCTTGTATTTATTTTCCTCCACTCTTAGCATTATGAAACACCAAAACAATTAGTCACGTGTTATTGATGTAAATTCTAATGTCATTCAATAATTTACTAGCAAAATTAACTGCAAATGTGTGGCACAATAACAATTTTGAAGAGTAAACAATGGACATTGATATAACCCAAGGAAATGAGGTCATATTTTGTTTTCATGCTCACATTTTCATTTCTCTAAAGGTACTAAAAATACTTTGCTCCTTCGTATCTAATTTTAAATTTTAAAAAACTACAATTATGTGATATGACTCTGAATGTAACACTAATTTTTATCTTAATCATTATGTTCTATTTCTCCCTGGGCTCTGGGCTTTAAATATTTGTCCCAGAGATCTATACCATAGATAGATCATAGTCCTTAGAATCCAGTTCGAGTGGACACAACTCGCCTAAGTTGATCTCATCAACTAAATTGCATGGATAATTGCTCTAATTGGTTCAATGCAATAAGAATACTCTGACAATGATGCATGCAATTCAGTTGATGGGTTGAACTTATCCGAGTTGTGTCCACTCGACCTGGATTCTCAGGACTACGATCTACTTATGGTATAGATCCTCGGGTTAGATATTTAAATCTCAGAGCCTAGGGCGTAAAAGAATATGACGATTAAGATAAAAATTAGTGTAAAGTCAAAGTTATATCACATAATTGTAGTTTTTTTAAATTAAAAATTATATACAAAGGAGCAAAGTATTTTTAGTATTTA
>LPNX011139411.1:100677-112114 GCA_001517045.1 Pseudotsuga menziesii
CATCACCGACATAAAAATGGTATTCCTTGACCACATCATGTGACTGAGGAGTGCTATCCCTACCATCATTGCTTGCATGAGCATGTTTATACAATACATGTACAAAGATGGACACCTGTTCAAAGTGATAATATTCACTTTGTATCTCTCTCTGAGGATAAAATGTGTGATTCTCAGCAAATTCTACCACCGATAGGTATGCCTATCTCAAAAACCTCACGAGAATGCTTAAATTATAAAGCTTTCCACCTAGACCTGTGGGAGTGTTTAATGTATTTGTATATTTGACTTTGAAACTTGTCCATGAAGTATAAAATAGGGATCTCATCCTCAAGCAATTCAATCCTCTTAGATGGAACATGTGAACAAGATGATGGATTCATGGAGACATACTCATATCTCTTCCACTTAACTGTGATATCTGACAATCCAAGGTGTGTTGGATCGATAGTAAACTTCCTATGGAACAATGTCAAATCACCACATTCATGGAATATTCTCCCACCTACACACCTTTTAATGAAAAACACATTTTTAGGATTCGTATTGCATAGTATCATAGAAATAAAATCCTGCACTGTGTGAGGAGCTGGTTCACCATCCCAATGTTTTTTGCAAAAATCCACAAATGTGTCATAGTATAACTGGAATTCATCGTGGTTTCGACAACAACAAGTGTCTCGAATCGTATTTGGGCTAATATACCACGATTTCAACTTAATGAACATGTTAAATGAGATCTAGACACTGATATTTGATTCTTTGAATTCCTCGAACAAAGAAACTCTTGTCATCTCCATAACATGCTTGCAATGCTCCTTATAAATTCCTCTTCCAGAATGTTGTCACATGACATGTTTTCGATCTGGTGTAGCATGAGAATGGTTGTCCCAATACTCTATCACCTTCTCTCTGATACCCTCTTCAATCATGTCTTTATATGCTTCTCTGCAAATAATAACCCACCAATCAACTTCATCGTGTTCATCTATCTTTACCCTAAATTTAGTGTATTTGTGCAGTGTTTTTCTTGAAATGTGGAGCAGCTTTGACATTGTTGCCACCATTCGATTTCTTGAGGTACTTCATGCCATAATAGAAGTTGTAATTTCCCTACGTGTAGCTCTGATATCAATTTTTATTGACTTTCCAAATGCAGATAGTGCAGTTGTTACATTTTCTGTTACATTCTCACGTGCATTTTTATTTTTAACATCCTTAAAACCCAACAACTTTGTTGCACGTTTCAATTTTTTGTGTTTTATCAATCCATGTAGGATTTGAGATTGTGTAATCATTGATTGTTTTTCAAAGTACAACTTGATTATGTTACTAACATGCTCTCTGATTTTTCGATCAGGGATCGGGTTCTCGAACTCTTCTTGTGTGGCATCATCCAACCCTCTTAAACAATTTGTAGTCATTCCAACGTCATTGAAGCTCCCAATTACTCTTGAGAAATCAAAGGGTGCAAGATCTTGTGATGGTTGGCCAGGATATATCCCTGCATGAGTTAATTGAATTTTGAAATTGTTTAGTTCTATGACCAAATAAGGGACTTTTACATAGTTCAATTTCATTGTATTTCAATGAAAAAGAAGCGAATTAGAAAATTTTAAACAAATGCAGTATGCAAGAAGATTTGTTTTTAAAGCACCAAAATTAAATGTTGTTGAAATAAAATCTTCCTTAATGCAATATGATAAGATGGTGTATAAATTGCAAAGAGTTTTGCATAATTTAGAAGATCAAAATGATTATCATCATGGTGTCTTATGTATATAATTTACACTTATGTTAGTCTGCATTTGATGCAACCTATGACACCCATTGCACAAACTTTAATATAAAATCCATTCGTCCAAAAGTTATGTTAACATAGAATGGACAATCTTTGTGTATGCTTGCAATCAATTCTCTTTTCGTAAAAAATAATAACTTCATATAATCATGCTAGAAAAAAAATAACTTCGTAAACTATAATATTTTGATGAAATAATTATAATTGTTTAATATCTCCATGACAATTTTAACCATAGATGCACATTTTTTGTAAGTTCGGGTCTAATCTATTAAGTAAAGATAAAATACAAGTATGTGTGTTGTGGGAACACAAAAACGAGCCAAAATAGGCAATCTAAGGGTCTCAAAAATGATCCTCCCCATAGAGGGGAAAATAGATTTTAGATAGTCCAAAAATACTGAACAGAGTATTTGAAAACCAGACAAACATAGACTAGACAGTTGTCAAGTACTGGAAAGCAAAAAACGTCAAACCCGTGGATTCTAGACAGTTGGAGGAGCGAAACACCTGCCATCAGAGTGGCTCATATGGTACCTCAGTGATTGGGCCGAAATATTCAGTGCCCCATTGGAGTACCTGCTGTGTGCCTTGCTCCCGCTCATGTTCTGGATTCTTTTTGACACCTGTGGAGTCACTACTCATGGAGTTGCTAGAGTCCGGTGCTGGTTGCTTGACAGGCAGTGGAGACGTCTTTCTGGTGGCAATTCCTTTCTTCCTTACGAACTACCGTTGTGGAGTGGTGAAGGTTCTTTGACCAGGGGAAGGTGGAGGGGGAGGAGTGGGGAGAAGAGGAGGATTAGGAGGCAATGGAGGAGGCGAAGATGGAGGGGGTGGGGGTGGCTAAAACTCGAATTCCTTATTGTTGGCATTCAGGTAGAAGGGTGGTTTCTCTGGGTTACCAGCCTTACCGCGAACTCTTCCTCCTCTGGGAGGTCTTCTCCCGCCTCTGAGAGGCGCTCTTCATCTCGGTGGCATGGGGTTCCCAGAGAGCATGTGATTGAAACAGTTGACAGGGGAGCGGATCAGACGAGGATTGCAACAGGGGAGATTGTGACTAAAACAGGCTACAGGGGAGCTCATGACTGAAACAAGCCACAAGGGAGGTTCTGTTGAGGCAGGCTTGAATAGACAGGGAATTCTTTGTGTGCGGTTGGTGGAAAAAATGAAATGGAGATCCAGAAACAAGGGTAAATCCATATTGCACCCAGCCTAAAGATCATTCATGCGAGCCTTAATGGCTATGTACCCAGCCTGCTCAGCCTTAATTGCTGAGGGGACTGGGACTACTGGCATTGTTGTAGGTGCTGGCGTCATCGACTGGGGTTTCTGATTGCCAATTGCCGGCATTGAAATCTCCATTTGCATCATGGACCGGAGGGGTGTCGGGCCCATGAGGGAGCCAGTTTGCATGCTTCCAATCATCGTCTGTTTGGCTGTCCTCATCATCTGAAACCACATTCATATCTACATCCTCGTCATCCAAAGCCATAGTCATGGCCACATCCTTGTCATTCTGAGTCATGTCCAACTTTGTGCCATCTTGTACAACGTCCATGTCCATCTTAGCATGATCCCCCTCCACGCCATCCTGAGCTGCGTCCAATTCCACATCCATGGCCTCGTCATCCTTGACTGTCTTGTCCTCCGTGTCACAAGTTCTGTCACCCGCATCCGGGGCATAGATGCAAATTTTATTTTACTTATCATATTGCAATTGTTTGTTTAAAAATTAGCAAATAAATACAAGCTCAAGAATAACATTTTATTTTACTTATCATATTGTCATTGTTAGTTAAAAAATTAGCAAATAAATTATACAAGCTTGAATAACATTTTATTTTAAGTTTATCATATTGTCATTGTTTGTTTACGTACTACTAAGCGGGGAGTCCAATCACCAACCAAATCCAATCGACAAATTTGATAGACCCATTGCGGTTCCATAGCCCATTCTAGATCCAAATCCTTCTATAAAAGCATACCCTTCAGTTCTAGATGCAGTTGAAGCATCTGAGCCAGTCCCAATGGATTTCATTGATCAAGTAGTTGATTGATCTAGCTTTTTCCAGATTAAGCGAGAAAGCCGTAGAAATTGTCATGGTTAAGTAATTGCAAATTAACAAATAAATACAAGCTTGAATAACATTTTATTTTACTTATCATATTGCCATTGTTTGTTAAAAAAAATAGCAAATATTTATACAAGCTTGAATATTCTCTAAATGTATTGTTTTTCATATCTTTACAATGATCTCTTACATCTGATAGTCAAGACTAACGAATTCTTGAATTTGTCATAATTGTTGATTTTCTTTGAGATCATCATTGTCATCAATGCTTAAATCCATATGATTCCTATCCATTTGTACATGATTATTGATGATTTCTTAAGTTCGATCAAGTGCGTCACTTGTAAGTTAGTTTGTCACCAAAAATATCAATTAATTTAAACATGTAATATATTCAATAAATTTTTTTTTATAAATTATGCATGATCTTCTTTAGAGTGTACAAAGCCTTGAACCAAATTCTACAAAGGATATCCATTTATTCTACATATACTATATTTCATTAATCATTGTACACACAACTATTGAAGTTATGTGAGTTGTTTTTTTTTAAATAAAACATTATATTACTTTATAGAATCAACATTACATATCAGATATCATTTATGTATGTCAAAAATATGGAGTGTCCTTGACACATTCCAATTCTAGACCTGTTCTTTCTTCCCAAAAAATTACAGAGATTCCCCAAGCCTTCTACACACACCCATTACAGCTATTTCCTACCAGATTACAGAGATTCCCTTCCCACAAAATTACAGAGACTTTTGTTAGCCTTGAGTATCTGATACCCCTTATAAACTTACTGCACATCATAACATCTACTACCGGTCGTCATTAATAAACCCCCTATAATTTCCAGGAACAAACATTACTAGAAACAGAGACAGAAAAAAATCTCAAACCTGATCTAGAGGGGCATCGCCCAAACTGGAACAAACAACCAAGGTCAAAATAGTAGTGGCATTTTGGGGGACTTCTATGCTCTAATTTCCTACATGTTCTCCACCGAGCGTTTTTCCACAATGGCTACCCTTCGTCCTTGATCGAGCATACTCCGTCGGTCCTCTCCCAGCTGGATAGAAGGGGATGCCCAGCTTAGATACGATAAGATCAATATTCTGGTGCATGAGGTGGCATTCACTATTATGTTCCTTCCAGATTTTCACTGGTTCCTCATCCCCTTCACACTTGGATTCTCTCACAACTGAGGAGTGTCCCACCAATCGCATGGTCACCCAGTATATCATCAGCAGGCAGTTGTAGGTTGAGGCTCTGCCTGCCGTGGTTCCTGGGTCAAGGACCCAGTCCACAACCTCCTTGTGCAGGATTTCCTTCGGCATGAGCTTCACCTCTTCTCAAAGATCCCCTACCACCTTCTCAACTTCCAGATGAATTCCTAACGGGACATGCTCCATGAAAAACTTTGCTTCCTCCTGGGCCTAAATTTGAGCCCATGTTGCTTGACGAGTTCGCCTCAAGATACCCTTACCCTTTCGATCCAGGCTAGCAGTAGCTTCCCCAAATTCCAAATCCACTCTAACCGATCTCTTGGGAGCCATAAGGTGAGGGGAGGGGGGCCAGAACTGATACAGGACGAGGAGCAGAGACTCACCCTGAACAACAGACACCCAGGGAAAACCAGAGAAAAAACGTATCTCTGAAGCACAAAAACCTCACAACGACGACGGGTGGTGGGTGGCCAAGCTGACGCAGAATAAAATGAGGGGGGAGGCATGATTTCCCTCCCAACCCCATACATTGCTCGCATCATACTGATCATAATAACGAGATCCATTGTACCTTCTCCTGCTGCATACATCCTGTGTGAATTAAAAACAATCCTTCCATCAATCTTGCCTCATCTCACTCGTCTCTTCATTCTTTGCAGCATAAACCATAATTATGGCAAAGGACAACCACCATCTGGTTCAGTTAGTTAACCAGCAGCTCCCGCGGGGCATTTAGGATGATCTGTCATGGGCGTGCTTGCGCCTCTTGTACCCATCTGTGATGCCATTGTCCAGACGAGCCACCTATGGCCTACTGTCCAGGTCCCTAGAGACCACTTGTCTACATTGTTGGCCCCACACTTCCGCCTAGAATGCCTCCAACGTGCCACAACGAAAACCCGCTTCACCCTCCATGCCGACTTTGGCTAGCAGGTCAGCTTCTTTGTTGGCATCGCGTCTGACATGGCTGAAGGAAACCGCTGTGTGAGCAAGGAGAAGGATGCAAAGGTAGTCACAATCTACTGGCTAGGGACCAGCTAGAGGAGACCTTTTCGCAGGCCTGTCCACTCACCATTCGTTTGGCCATCTAAATTAGAATGCTCGTGTCTCCCTCGATGATCACAGGGAAGTAGCCACCTCTGATCAAAACTTCGAAACCGTGGATCATACCTTTTAATTCGGCTAAGTTATTGGTGTCAGTGCCAATTGCTCCCAGGAAAAAAGTCATGATCCATCCATTGTGATCTCGGCATAGTCCACCATAGCCTGCAGGCCCAGGATTTCCCCTGGATGCTCCGTCGAAGTTAAGCTTGAAGACCTGAGGAGGCGGGGCGGACCAGAAGGTCGAGCTGGAAGGCTTGCATATCTTGTCACGTCTTTGCTTTCCAGCCATCTGGGAGCTATCGAGTCCCCAACTGGCATCAATATGAGTTTCCTCTTTAGGGATTAACTTGTCCTGATCATGCCACTGCATGCTCTGGATGGAGGATAGTAGGTTATCCTTCACTGTCTTCCAGACCGTCTCCGCATCACTACGTTAATCCCTGAAGATCCTAGAATTTCTCTCTTTCCAAATGCACCACATGGCCATGCCTAGGAAGGAATCCCACACTATTCGGATGATTGTGTTCTTAAAGGCTTTTGGGTGCCACTCTTTCAGGGTTTGGGCCGGTCGGCCTCTCCTCCTATCGCTTCTTATGAACCCCATCGCTCTTTTGTCCCATATGAAGGCTAGAAAGGGACAATTATCCAAGAGGTGACCCATAAATTCCTCCTCTTGATAACACAGATAGCATTGAGAGGGTCCCTGAACACCATGCCTTCTTAAGTTTTCGTTGGTCAGGATTCTTCCTCTGACCACCAGCCACACGAAAAGCACCACCTTGGGCCACAGTTTTGATGTTCATATCTTCTTCTAGGTTTTGTCATCCTCCACCTAGTTTCCCAGCCTAATATTGTAAGCTTCCTTTATGCTAAAGGATCCCCTATCTGTATATCCCCACCTCAATATGTCTGGGCCTTCCTTAACCCTAATGAAGCGCTTGAGCATTTCCTCCTGGAAAGCCCCCCAATCCTCAACACTTGTAAGCTCTGGTTTTTCCTGAAAATCCCACTGTTGTTGATCTTCTAAATTTCTAATATTCCAAAATTGGCTCACCTGAACCTTGCCCTCCCCGAGGGCCTTCTCTGTAATATGTATCCATATCGAGTCTCTCCCTAGGATGGGTAGCTGATTCCATAATTCATCCCAAAATTTCGCATTTCTACCATCCCTGATCTCCCAGAAGCTATGGTCCTGTACAATATTTCTACTAGTCATCGTTTTCATCCATATGGGGGATCCGCTCAGTGCCTCGTTGAATCTAACCAATTGATGGATGGGCCTATCACGAGCATATTTAATGTGCCAAAACTTGGCCCAAGGCTCAAACGAATGATTTTCCCATCACCACCAGACTTTTTCTCCCTGGATCTTGTCCATAATTTCAGGATCCCTGAGCCCCAGTCCTCCCTGCTCCTTAGGACTACGAATTTATTCCCAACTAACTAGGGAAAATTTATCTTTCACCTCTCTACTACCCCACAAAAAGTTTCACTACAGACTTCGAATTTCCTTGAAGATAGACTAAGGAGCGGAGAGAACCAAGAAAAGGTAGACGGGCATAGCCTACATGACAGTTTTAACCAGGATCAACCTACTAGGAAAGTTTAAGGGTCGGAGAACCTAGCTTAAGAGCTTCTCTTCATTTTATCTAAGAGTTCCTGCCAGGAAGTTTTCTTCAGCTTCCCCACCCCAAGGGGTATTCCCAAATAATTAGACGGCATAGATCCTTTCGAGAAACCTAGGATCCAAATGATGTTCCTTTGAGTGGCTGGGGTAGTATTCATAAAAAAGACCTGTAATTTATTTGGATTGACATCCAAGCCAGAAGCCTTAGCAAAAAGGTTCAAGCTTTTTTTGAACCTTTGTGCTTCTTGGACTGAAGGGTTCCCCATGAGCATGGTATCATCTATGAATTGTTGATGGGTTTGAGGGGTCATTCCGTCATGGACTCTTAGCCCCCTCAACTCTCCTCTCTTCGCCTGAGTAAGGATAAGGCGGCTCAGACCTTCAGCCATAAGAATGAAGAGGAAAGGGGACAAAGGATCACCTTGTGTGATACCACAGGATGGCTAGAAGACACTGGTTGGCGACCCATTAAGGAGGATGTTGAAGAAGGGAGTTGTGACTAAACTCATTACCCATTCCACCCAACCCTGGAAAAATCCATAGGCCTCCAACATTTTATCCATGAACTGCCAACTCAATTTATCATAAGCCTTTGCTATGTCTAGCTTAATCATCATACCTGGTTTCCTCGTGCTTTTTAATGAGTGGAGCACCTCATGGACAAGAATGACACCATCCAGAATCTGCCTTCCCTCCACAAACCCTGACTTCTCAGGGCTTATGAGCTTGGGAAGGAGAGTTTTTAGACTATTAGCTATTACCTTGGAGATGATCTTGTAGATCACATTACATAAGGCTATTGGTCGAAATTTGTCCAGATTATTAGCCCCTGCCTCCTTGGGGATTAAGGTCGTAAAGGTTGCATTGAAATCTTTGAGGACTCCCCTCTTGTTTATGGATTCTTCAATGATCTCAAGAACCTCCTCTTTGACAAGATCCCATAAGTAGTGGAAAAAATTGGAGGTGAAGCCATCCCGGCCCAAAGCTTTCCCTAAGGCCATTTGATTGACTACTTCCTCAAACTCCTGCATGACCACCAATTTGGTCAACATCTCGTTGTTTTCTCTAGTGACTGCCTTGGGATTAGGCGGGTGATTTTTTCTATGTCCCTACCTCTGTCCCCTCCATCCTCACTAAGAATCTCAGAGAAGTGCTGAGTGAGCTCTTCCTCTATCTCCCTTCTAGTTTCCACTTGACGGCCATCCCTTTTCCTAATCTTTTGGATTCTAGAACTGCTTTTGTTCTGAATCACTGAGTTATGGAAAAACTTGGTGTTTCTTTCACCCTCCTGCATCCATTTAACCCTAGCTTTTTGTTTCCAGAATATCCCTTCCTACCTTTTCCTTTCCTCTATTTGACTCAGAAGGTCTTTCTCTTTGACCTTCATGTCCTCGTCCCAACCTTCTTCCATGCCTTTTCCGTTGATGAGGTCCAGCTCACTTAACAACCATTTTTTATCCTCAAAGATATTCCCAAATTATTCCCTATTCCATGTGCGTATTTTAGCTTTTAGGGTATTAAGTTTCTGCTGAAAGTGGTACATAACCGATCTTGGAGGGGGGACCAACTCCTGCCACCACTAATTGACAATGTCCTTGAAGTTCTTGTGTTCCAGCCAAAACTACTCAAATATGAACAACTTGACCATAGAGGAGCTTGACCAGTCCCAGGAGAAGCAAATGGGCCAATGATCAGAGCTTGTTGCAGGGAGAACATTTGCCACAATTTCCCTTGTGCTATGAATAATGTTCTCTGAAACCAAGAAATGATCAAGGTGAGAGGCCACCAAGTGTTCCCCGCCCCTCTTATTGTTCCAAGTATACTAACCAGTTCCCATCTCCAGATCCACTAAGGGACTTTGAGCCAGAAACTCGCAGAAGGATTCTTGAAATTTATCCAAGGTTCTTCTGCCACCTTTCTTCTCCCCTAGGTTGGAAATAAGGTTGAAGTCCCCTCCTATCACCCAATTTCCAGCCTTAGTTTGGCCCTTGATCCAGCTAAGGAATTCAATGAAGGCATGTTTCTCAAGAAATTTGTTGGGACCATAAACATTCCCCAACGAACCCTTTACTCCTGAGTCCAGGATGTGGAAGTCTACCATAAGAGAAAACTTGTTTTCTCACCAATCAAAGAGTTCCACAACTCTTGGTTGCCAGAGAATTGCAACTCCACCCACTTGACCCACAGCATCTAGGGCCATTAGATGACTTCCTTTCCATATTTTGTCTCTAATTTTCTCCAACCCCTCAAGACTACACTTAGTTTCTTGGAGGAAAAGGATATCCGGGTTTTCCACCTCCTAGGGTTGCTACACCCCCTTATATTCCAAGATATGAGCTTCATTGAAAAACCTTGTTAACTTCAGAGAAGGCCACCTTGATTATTGGATATTGGCCTAACTCAATGAGTTTAACACCTACCGTGGAAATACGTTGCTTATTCGTCTTTCGTCCCCTTCGTAGGTCCTCTTCCGAGGATTTCCTCTTGCTACCTTTTTGTGGATCTGGGTCAAGCCCTAGACTCCCATGGGCACCATTTCTAATGGTTGCTTCCTGAAGGAGTTCAATCTAGTGTCAAGACACATAACCCTATCCAAGGATGATTTTAAGAACCCCCCTAGATTTATATGTATAAAAAATGGGCGAATCTCTCCGATATATAGGAAATTTTGAAGGCGATTTTATCAATAATATAATATGTATATATAAAAATTTTGGCTAATCTTTCATTTTATTATACAATGTTGTAAAATCTTGGTGAATCTTTCATTTTATTATATAATGTTGTAAAATCTTGGCGAATCTTTCATTTTATTATATAATGTTGTAATCTCTTGGCGAATCTTTCACTAAGTTATAAGATATTGTAAAATCTTGGCGAATATTTAACTTCATTATAAAAAATTGTAAAAACTTACGAATCTTTCACTGATTTATAGAATATTGTCAAAATAGAGGAACGACAACATTAGTCAAATAAAATGAATCACATCATGATCAATAGAACATGTAGACTCATAAGTAACAACTGTAAGGTGTCAATGAAACACAACTGCACTGACTAGATTCAGGGCAAGTGGGGACTCCACTTGTTATCTCATCCCTCAATGGTCCCGTGGACATGTGGGGACCTGAATCTTGACAAACTGATAAACTGATAGAATCATATATTATGCTCGATCTTGGCCTCCACTAGCCAATTATGGTAATGGAGGCTAATACGAGTATGCATTGTAATTATGCCAATTGATTATTGCATTAGATGAATGTTGGTCTTGTGACAATAGGTATCCTATGATCAATGCATAAGAACCTAGTGCATAGACCATTTTTTTATTCGCTTAGCTATGTAGAGCTCGTTTATTTTTTTGAATAACAATAAGTATTTGCAAAGAAAATTTACAATCAGCGTAAAAGAATCGAAAAACTGAAGACAATTAATTCATGCAACTAAAAGTTAATAAAATAATCTTTTCTCAAACCCTAAAACCAACCTTGATTTAAGCTACAAAAAAAGATTAAATCAAGCATCGAATGAGAACTAGAAGCATTCAAAGGACTTAACACAATATTTAACCAAAATACACACAAACTTCAAAAAT
>LPNX011139411.1:112486-126663 GCA_001517045.1 Pseudotsuga menziesii
TTATGCTTCATAACATGGTTCTCTTGTAAGTAAAATTTAGTCATTCAAGTCTGTCCTTAAGTAGTATTTTAGTAATACTCAAGCCTACCATTGAACTTCTTCTATTCAAATTTAAATTCGGATATTTTGTGTAGATCCCATTATAAATGACTCTCCCCGTGAGGATCACATCATAATATTTCTCAGGTAAATCCAAAGTCGAAAACAAATACCTTCAATTCTATCTCCAGTCTGTCCAAAATGATATCTTCACTGCAATTAATGCATGAATGATCCAATCGTCTGACGATACGTCGTGGCATCAACCAAATATCATGAATCTTCACACAGTAGCTTCAAGTTAGATTCCATAGGTGTGGCTATCACCTTACAGTCCAACATTCTGAATCTCTTCAGAATATCCACTGCATACTTTCCTTAACCAAGGTCAATCAAGGAAACGCCTTTTGATAAATCCATCTCTAGCTCCTTTCTTGCTTCTTTAAATTCTTTCTTGTTTTTAATTTTTATGATCTCCATCTCCCTCGATCGAGGTGAAGTGTGTGTTAACAGTGGCTCCAGAAGGGGAGAACATGATCCTGTGGGATGCTGAGATCCCAACAGTCTTCAATGATGTTTTTCTCTGAAAAGTCAATCACTCTTGTTAGTATCATATCCCTAAGGTTGGATAAGGTCTTCGATGCACAAAACTTGACCTTAGGAGACACATGTTGGGATTGTGATTGATGCATAAGCTTGCTTAAATCCTGACAAGTACATACCCTTACTTTCCCCAGAGATATGCTTGTACTGACACACACAAAAATCCCAGGCCTTATCCAGACTTTGACCTAAGATAAATGTGTCCCAACTCTGATTTTACACTGTAAATCATAAATATTCTTGCATGCCCAATTTTCAGAATGACAAAAGAATCTAGCCTATGACAAAAAACAAGATAAACCAACCTCCCAAATTTGGGACTGCTCATGTGAATGCGTAACAATGTATTAAGAATGAAACGACTTGCAAAAATCGTAAAATGTAAGATATAATTGAAATCAATGAAATGAAAAAAATTCCTAGTAAAAATAAAAAATTGCCACTAGCCTACACCATTACCCAAAACAGATAGAACTCGTCATTTTCTTTTTCTCTTCCTTTTTTTCTTTTTTTTCTTTTCTCTTTTTTGTGGCCCTTTAGGGTTGTTACTGAAAGTAATACTTTTGTAATTGCGCATTGACTAGTAGATGTTTTTCTTCTCCATCCAGATTAGTCAGATGAAAACTATTCTTCGCTACTTTTTCACTTTATTTGGGAAGGGCCCAACCAAAGGTTGTTGAATTTACATTGTTTCCCTGTTTTCTCCCTTTTCATGTCCCCTTTTTAGCATACTTGAGATGGCATAAGTGATTTCAACGAAATTGGGCACAAATATTAGTAGGAAATTTATGCTCCCAAAGGACTGGATACCCTTCTTACTTTTGGGTAACTGAATCTCTTTTAAGATTGCACTCTTGCTGGATCTATTTTTACCTTGTATTTTGGACACTATATGCCCCAATAATTTTCCTTCGACTACCCCAAAAATAGACTTCTTGGGGTTAAGTGAGATTCCAATGTATCTATGTTTGTCAAAGATATTCCTCAGGTGCATGAAATGGTCTCCCCTGCACTTGGAATAAACTGTCAAATCATCTTGGTAAACCATGATAACTTTATTAAGGAAATCAAAGAAAGCATATGGCTCTTTGGAATCTGGTCCCAGCATTTAACAATCCAAAAGGCGCACAGACATGGGAATACATTCCACAAGGATGGTGAATGTTGTCTTGTATCATTTATTTTCATCAACCAGCACCTGGTTGTACCCTAAGAATCCATCCAACATGGACATCATTCCAGCACTTGTAACTATAACACATATTCCATGCTTGGCAAAAGATAGTTATCTTTTGAGGATGCAAGGTTCAAATTTCAAAATATTGCAAATTCTAATCTCATCGTTCTTATGGACTGGTACAACATTGGATTCCCACTATGAGTAATAAGTAGGAGTGATGATTTCTACTTTGAACAACTTCTGCAACTCTTTTTGTATGATGGGAGCCAACTTGGGATTCATGTGCCTTTGTGTCTTCCTGAAATTTTTGGCTTGTTCTTTCAAAGGATTTTTATGCTTGATAACCTCAGTACTGTAGGTTTTTAGCTCATCATATGACCATGCAAAAACATCTTTATAATCATAGATAAACTCCTCAATATTTTTCCATTCTAGAGTGCATACTTGAGCAATCTTCACTAGTCTTGGACTTTCCTTAGAACCCATATTGAGTTCAATGACCTGCTCATCCTTATTAGTGACCTTTGAACATTTAAAAGCAACAGAATCATCAAGAATTTTTTCCAAAGGTACCAGACATCTAGGGATTTTATTAGTTTTCAGTTGTACCATTTGTTGCTCGGGTCACTGTTTTCTTATCCCTGATTAATCTAGTGAGAGGCAGTTGCATTTAGACTATTAAAAAAATTCACAATACCTATCATCTTCAAACAGATGCTAGTTTCCGAAGTTGTCAGGAATGGATGGTCGAAACCTGACCTCCACATGGTACTTTGAAAAGGACTCTATTGTGCATGGTTCAAATCCCACATTTGAACCTATCATAGCATCTACTTGTTGATTAATGATTTTCATTTTGTGGGATAGAAACTATGTCAAAAGCATCAAATGCCTTGATCTCATACCATACATGATACAACATGTCAATATTGCTCCAAATGAGAATATTTTGCTTCACACTGTTTCCGTACTTGATTCACAATCCAATCTAAAATTATGAATCTCCTTTGACTTTTTAATGTTTTAATATTGAGATCCTTTACTTGTTTCAAACCCAAAAGCAAGGCCTCATATTTAGTCACATTGTTAGCTGCATCAAATTTTAAGCAAAATGAATATGGAAAGGAGTTATAATTGGTGAAACAAAAATTACCCCAGCACCTAGACCAAATCGGGAATGTGCACCATCAAAATACATGGTCTTGAATCCCTCATGCATGTTTTTAACTATTACAACAGCCTCTTTCGTTGGTGGCTTATCAAAAAACAAGATCATATAAGTTCCCAATCAGGTTCTATGTATAGGGGCTCATTATTAGGCTGCTTTGGGTCCTCCACGTTATGCAACAGTTATTGTTCTCTGAGTAACTTGACCACATAACCATCTCCAACTGGAATACTAGCCTGATAGCAATAAGTTGTGAGTGCAGATAAGCTCTAGATACTAGCCTGCTATACCAAAGGCTAGTACAATAACAACTACCAGCATATGTTAGTAGATGCTATAATACATATAACATATACAACTCTGCAATAATGCCTACTAGTACAAGTTACTTCAACGACACTCCTTGCCTACTAGTACAAGTTACTTCAACAACACTCCCTTTTGGCCTAATTCATGATTTCTTTGTCAGCTATTATCATTGTGAAACCTGAAACCTGTAGTGTGCATGCCCTTTCATTATAAGCATTTTATATGATGGTGATAACTGTGGAATTTAGGCTCCTTTGGGATCGTTGGGGACTTTGAAGTTTCAAGACCTACCACAATTTTGGTTTAGTATAGAAAAACTGTATATTTTGCATCATGTTTTTAACCATAGAAAAATTGGTTAAGAAGGATAACATACTTCTTTGGTACAAATGGACGATCAAAAAAGGGCATGAGTTGAGCATATGGAATCATCTCTTTTCGCAATCTCTTAATTTCTTCATCTTCAGCTAGCTATTTATGATACTCAAGTCAGTTTGTAACAAAAATGAATAAATCCATATCAAAACAGTTTATATCATGGTTTCCTATTGAGGTGGCAAAATTCAAGGCTGAAAATTAACTCATGCTTGGTAGCCATCCACATTCTCACTGTGCTTTGGGAGATTCTCACTATGCTTTGGGAGATATTTAGTTCATAACAAAAGAACCAAAAATATTTAACTAAAAAAAACCTTCAAATGCAAGGGAAGTTATACCTTCCATAGTCGCTCTTCTTCTGACCTTTGTTGCATGAGATAGTAGAATTTTTCTTCCATCTATTTGAGGTATCACAAGAAATGTTAGGAACTAAAACAAATGTTTATCTTACTGAAGATGAACTTTTGATTCTGCAAAATGACTTAGATTTAGGGACTAGAATTCAGGCATACTAAGTGATCAAATTTGTCTCTTTCAACTGATCTAGACTCTGTGTGAAGCTTGACATTCAATGGCTTAGTGTTCTCTTTCAGTGGGGGCTTTGGCAAGACCTGCAAATTTGACAAATCAACACTTTAGAATATGATAAAAATATAATGAGAGACACTTTTAATGTTATGTTGAACTTCAAAAACTAATGAAGGAATTCAATCCTAGAATCATCATTGATAGCATAAAATGATTTGTTTAGATTCAGAACTTACTTGTGGCTCATCAGTTGTCCATGGCAACCCTTGTGCAATTGGTATTCAATGCTTTTCCTCCTCAATCATCTCCTATTGTATCTTTTTCATGATTTTATGTTCTTTCAATTGGCCTCTTTGCTGCAAAAGAGATCATCTTTGTCAAGCCATGTATGGCATGTTTATGGTAACACTTTTTACTGGTAGCTTCTACTGTAACCACTCTAGCAATAGTTACTGTAACCATGTAAAGATATAGTTGGTGTAGTAACAATTTTTGGGATCATCAATAGAGGTGTTTGGTTGACTGCTAAGACTAAAAATTATGCAATTGTGGGGTTTCTATTAGTAAGACACAAGTTGATGAAGTTAAGCTCTAACAATGGTTTAGATGGTCAGGAATTCAGCATGATTAAAAGACTTCTTTTATAAGATATTGTCCACTGACAAAACAATATTCACTTTCACAACATTAGATGTTGTCAAGTTTGATTGGCAATGATCGTGCTAGCACATTACATATTGTCATTTCATGATATGACCAATGTCACAAGATCTAACACTACTACTAAGATCAACAAATATGCTACAATCTCATCTAGAAATGAATGAAAGAGTGGTCAATAACGACAAGCTCTAATACCGGGCCAATATTCTGACTGTGTTTGACATTCATTATATCAAGTGGGTGTGGTTTCTTCATAATGAAATGGTAAAAAATGAAATAGGTAAGTTTTTCTAACACCCGACTTACTATGTAGAATGCAGATGTAATTTCTAGGAAGTACTAGGCTTTTGAGTATCGTAAGTTAATTAGACAAGTTTATTGTGGGAAGAACACAAGAAATGAAATGAAAGCCAAAAAAAACATTTAAAATGCAGGAAAGACATCATCAAAATGGGGGAAAGTGCCCAAAAGTTTCCCAAGGATTTATTTCCAAGGAAAAAAAACACCAATGTTCCACCAAGTTTCTGGAATGTGCAAATTTGGGAGCAAGGGGACATGTGGAATCACCCCACAAAATCTATGGAACATTGAAGTCTCCAACATAGGAGGCCGGCCCAAATACTAAAAAGATTTAAAATATGAGAATTGAAACATTAACCATTAAAACTATTACACAAGAGCAATGTAAGCTTATCCAATTGGAAAAAGCACACCCAACTGCTAATATCCAGCACACAATAGCAAGAGAACAAGTCTAGAAGTACCTTGTTCTGAGCATTTTCTTCCAGCAGCGCTAGACCCTGTTCTGAGTATTTTCTCCTAGTTGCAATCTCGCAACCAACAGCCACATAATAGTAAATGTCTGAGGTATTTATTTTCCAGCAGCAAAAAATAATTAAGTATTTACTCTTCACTGTACCCACAATATCCAACAAGGGACTATGGCAAATACTTGAGGTATTAAGTTTTAACTTTTAACTGTGGCCACAACAATAAATATCCAGCAACAAGGTTTCTACGATTCCAACAGTCCACAGCATCCAGCAGCAAGAATTATGTTTCACAGCATCCTGCAGTCATAGGCCGAAGTTCTGAACTCTCCCTCACATGGTATCCCTCACACTGCCATGCCCACATAGCCTCACTGCTCACACAAGTTAAAAGACAGTGCACAGAACTCACTCAACCACAGTCTCTTTCATGGCACCACAGCAACACAAGAGCCCTGACATAGCAGAAACTTAGAAATCTCATGGTGACAGCACAGGTGAATGATGGGTAGTAGTGAAGAACTCACAGGAGGCTAAAATAATTAAACATTACGTTAAAATGTATAATTTAGACATTGTCAAAATTGGTCAAAACGGATGTAGGAGAAAGGCATTTTAGGTAGGAATATTTATGTTTTTGGAAGCATTCCCCTAAAAAGGGAAGGTGGGGTGCATCCCCATGCCATGAGCATGGGAAGCACGTCCCCTACCCTTGGGGACACATCCCCGTGTAACACTAAGAAGCACTAATCTAAAAACACCTTATACTACAGAATTTATCAGGACAGTCAGTGAAATGTTTGCAGTTTATATCCAAGACATTACAATATATATCTACCTTGTAATATATCCATTCAGAACTTCACTTGCATGACAAAAACTTTAAAAAATGGGATTTTTTCAGCACCTGGTCCTAGAACACGAACAATAGCACCTGAACCTTCCTTAATTGCTTTTATTGTTGCTCCATGCCTTCCAATTAAAATGCCAGCCACAAGCAACTGAGTTGAAGTCATTCCATTACCACTCTGCTGAGCTCGACCCAATTACCTCCTTCTATAATTCGCTTATGAACCTTGAGTATCCCATACATAGCTAGAGAAATTGGTGCTTCTGGTTCTCCTTTTGCCGAAACCATAACCTATGACAAGAGATAATAATGAAGTTATTTAAGGCGAAATCATAATAAAATATTTTGAATCATAGAATTAGAAAAACAAAAAACCCAAGAACGTACAAAATTTTGAAGCCAACAATCTATGTAAAGATACAATCCCTCATTGTTTAAATACAAAAACAACACATATGTGCAAGAATGTACAATAATCAGATTGTTATCATATGCTAGCTACAATAGGAGAAATGCTTGGAAACTTTTTTTTTGAAAACACACAGAGTATTGTAGGAAACACCTCCAAGGTTTAGCAATAGAATATCTAAGGATTTTGAAAACATCTGATGCAATGGAAAACTCGAATTCCCTTGATTGGATCAAATAACACCTCTATGATCCTCTTTGTATGATAATGGATAGGTTCATCAAATATAAACTTTGATTTAGCATCAATTTGGCAGTTCCCATTACTTGGAAAGACTAGATGATCCGCATCCATACCTGAACAGTTCTTATGTGGCAGTTTTGATAAAGTATTATGTTTATTTTAGCAAATAAAGAACACAATTTAACAAGAAGACCAAACATCAAGGATTCAAATAAAGCTTACAGTGCATTCAGGTGTGCCTTGAATTCCTTCTAGAATCTTAATGCATGATCTGGTCTCTTCACACATATTTTTCACAAATTCTCCCTTGCGACCAATAATTCCACCAAACTTCTGAACAGGAACAAGCAGCTGAAATACATTATCCCCAGGCCATCCTAGCCATTTCTTATCTGTTAATCCAACACCAATTTCATCTTCTCGGCCCCTTTTCTAAGGAAGGCTAGTATTTCTGGCCATTCCAATCATGTCTGATTGCTCTTGCATGGTTTCCACTGATGCCATTGCCATGTTTCTTAGTTGACCTGAATCAAAAAATGTAAAAAATCAATCCAATAGATCTTGTTCTGTGTGAGATAGAATGGCCATACAATGCATGTATCCTTCTTTTTTCTTTTTCTTTTTCATGTTTCTTTCTTTCTTCCATTTTTCTGTACTGGTTGTAAAGGCTAGGTTGGCTAGGAAGGGATGGTGTATGGGAAAAGAAGGGAAAATAATTAACAATTGAAGAACATATCACTGCAGAATCGACAAGAAATATAAACAAAAACAAAAATACTGATTTGTGCTAAATAATAAACTGCCAACCAGCCTATGTTAGGAAGAAAGGATATAACTCAAAGGTGCAGAGCACAAAAGCAATTAGCTAAAAATTTGATAGAAGCAGGATACATAGTCACACAATGTAAAATAAATCATATTCTACAACTTCTTAAATAATTGACATTAAAGCTCATATTTACCACCAACAACAATCCATGTAGATAAGCACTTCAAAGACACTACTGGGCTCAAAGCAGAGATGAAAACCTTAAAGTAGAAAAAAATGCCTCTTGCAAAAGACTAAAAGTGCAAAACCAGTCTACATAATCCTAGATTTCATCTGTTCTATATACCTGTGAAGATGAAGGCTTATGGGGGATGAGAAGGAGAAAGCAAGGTAAATAGCCAATACACAAGCAATGATGACCAACATAGAATATGTGCATCCAACGGGCAGCCAAAATCATACAGAGTGTTGGGATTTGCTAGAGATTAGGGTTTTTTATGTTATAGAATTTATTGAGCCCCAACAGCTGTTATGCTGAATTCATTGGCTGTCTTTTCATCTTCTCATTTGTCGTTATTGGACTGTGTGGCAGTTGCACTGGTGGAATTAGCAGCTCTCCTAGCCTCCCATAAGGCATGCAGAGGGGAGCATGATAATAGCCACCACACAATATTGTCATTTTGACTAATTCTCAAGGAGGAACCATGCAAGGAGCAAGTGCTAACAATCATGATGTCACCGAAAGCTTTATGGAAGTTCATCCCAAATGTTGCCCATGAGGTAATGAAATCCCACCTGATGAATTTTCTAGTGATATTCCAGATTATGAATATGTCGTCTGTGAAAATTTGAAACAGCATAACTTGTTAAGGTACTTCATTATTCGGGTCCTACCAAAATTTTGTGATTACATCGCTGGATTTGCACACAGCTTGGCCAAAGGCCTTTTTCAGCCTAGGGAAGAAAGACAGTGCCATGAAATTGTTACTTATGGCCCATATTTGTGTCAGAACTATTGATGTTTGTAGCTTGGACAGGAACTTCTACACAGGTATAGTGTCAAACATGCAGGAAATCCAAGTCAAATCTAATTTGTAATTCACTTTATTAATAAAGTGAAAGTCTTATGCTTAGCTGTTGAGTCTAATAAAATGTATTTTTAATACATTGGTGATTTATACTAATCTCACCAAAATTAGCGTTTTGGTAGATCAGGATTTTGGCTAAAGTATAAAGGCAAGTCAAGGTAGAGGGTTAAGAACTTAAGACACATTCATTATTTCACTAAAAGACAGTTTGGTCGGGTAGATTTAGAACACAAGAGACAACCAATTCACAACCACGCAGAGGACAGTGTGCTGCTAGGGTACCCAATATGTAATATTTTTGTTTATGTAATATTTATGTTCCTTGAAGTAGTGGCCACTTAATTATACCAAGTCCAGACATGGCAGTTAAGTGATGTTTAGCTTTTTACCTGAATAGACATGAGAATAGCAGCAATGTCATAGATTGGGCTCCATTGATTTTGTAAAATATCCAAACAAATGCTTCCATCAGCATAAACTATAGAAAGAAGAAAGAACCTTTCATATGAGGATTAGAAATTTTGAAGAAATCAATTTCCACACATTCAATATTTTTTCTTACAAAAAGAAACATTATTGCAAATTTGCAATGGCCTCCATATCACAGTCAAATTGGCGAGAATATTAGGGAAACATGCTAAATGAATATGAACAGTCCAGAAGGAACTAGCTCATAATCTTTTTATCACTGGCATAATTAATTCTAAATGTCTGTCACAAGCAATGATGCAAAAAAGACATAAAATAAACATGAAAGTGAATACATCTTTTCCCAGTAACAAATCTACATCACACACTCCTACTTTATAGAAAGTACATATATTCACAGAAACAATGTAAATTTTGATAATTTAGATTAGTGCTATTCGACTGAGTCAACTCAACTAAAGCAAGTAGGACCAGTTTTTTAGCAGAACCAGTCAGAACTAGAGGTTGACTCAAGCATTGACCTGGTATGATTTGGCCAAGTTACAAAAATTGGCCACTCAGCCAAGTCAAACATGACACCCAAGTCTGATAGGGGAGTCTGCTGGGATTGATATAGCCACCTACCCATGGGCCAAATCAGTCAAAAATACTGAAAAAAGGGAAAAAAACACCCTAAAAACACAAAACCACCAAAACACTAAACCTAGCTTATAAATTTAACCCACTTCTCCATTTTACCTCACACACTTCTCATTGCTAGCATTCACCATATGCTCAAACAAGCTTGGAGCTAATTTCTAGATCAACTGTGGCTGATCCCAATAGGGAATTGATCTGCATTTGTTTCCTACCATTTACTGGTGAAATTGAAGGAGACCCTAGGGATCCAAGGAAGGACCCTGCATGAAACCATTCCACCTCTGTGTTTACAGAGGAAAGTTGCATATTTATGGAAATGTTATTGGGTGCTGAATGGTGCCAACTGATTTAAAACATCAAATGGTAGCGGTTGTTGAAGCCATTCACAAATAGTAGGCAAACTTTACATTCTCAAACCCAATCAAGTCAGACTAATGAGTTAGACTTCGGATTTATCCTTCAAATTATATGATTCACAACCAGTAGGACCTAAAAGTTAACTACAGGAATCTCAACATTTACTTATTACATATTATTACAGCATTATGATTTTCAACTCTAGAGGCCACTTAAGGCCTCTATGTGTACGTATTTTATCTCATAAGTTTAATTATGTATATCAGAACTTATATTGTATGCATCTCAATACGATGTTACCTATTTGGACCCTTTAACATAAATCAACAAAAGAAGGTCTGAGGGTCAAATCCCTTGGTGGTTATGCATAGATATACAAAGGTCTCACTTGATGCCCCACCGGGTTAGGCTCCATAATCAGAGCCAGCAAGGTGCGGCCCATTCCAGTGGGCCACTTTTGAATTCTTCCTGTGGACGTAGCAACTCCTCTCTGGGGTTGTGAACCACATCATATATATATATATATATATATATATGAGAGAGAGAGAAAGAGAGAGATTAAAATTTGAATATTTTATGATATCTTTATTGGGCCAATTCACTGTTACCAAGTCAGCAACCAACTCCAATTCGGTTCATAATTTTGGGACAAATCATCCCAATCCACAACCAATTCTGATATATTTGGTTCAAATTTTATGACATCTAGCATACAGTTTGATAAATAATAAATTATGTTTCACACCTCAAAAGTGACTGATAAATTTTGAGACGAATCAATTCTATTCTGAGTCCAGGTATGATATTTGGTTTAAATATTATGACATCTAACATACAATTTGAGAGATTATGTTTCACACCTCAAAATCACTCATAAATTTTGGGGAACTTTTATATAGATTTTAAATTATCAAGTAATAATCATGGACATATTGATATTACATGACTAACCACTTTTACTATACCGTTCAAGTAGGGAAGTGTAATGAGGACCATGACAAAAACACACTACTCATACATTTAAGCAACTGCAGACCATACCAATAATAAAATAGCTTAAAAAATCCATAGGGATAAAAAATGCTTTCCACAAAACTGGTAGAGACAGAACTTCTTTTGGATGAGGCTAACAGAAATGCAATTTTAAATTGAAAAGTACACCTATTTAACTTTCCCTTTTGGACTTCCACACAGAATATCAAACGGAATAGCATATAGCCTTTGATAAAACAGAGAGCTGGGAGCCAAGCTATACAATTGAAATTCAGAACTCCAAAAAGGATGAAGATATCTTATTGTTTGGATGAAACATCCTAGAAACAAAACGTACTGTCAATGGATTATTTGGATAGTCCTCCGTAAACTGAAGAGTCAACTTAAATGTACCTACAAAAAAACCAACACTAGAGATGAAAAAACATAAAAATACTCTATTCAAACACAATGTTTTACTTTATCATATAAACCATCATCCAACTCACTACATAACACATTTCCAAATACTGTTACTTCATCCAAGATTCAATTTCAAGGTAGCTAAGTTGAAGTTGATATAGATGACCAATCTAGAATAACCAAAACTACACAACTTGACAAAACATTAAATTATTCAACATTACTCAACACCAACATATCATGTGGAGAAATTTTAAAATTGGATTGACAATATAGGCAAAATATAGGAAATCTTCTACGGCCTACTTTGACAGGCCATAAAAATTTCAACTTGGATTAACATTCAAAATTAAGGCAAAATATAGGAAATCTTCTACAGCCTAGTTTGATCTTGACATTGTATTTCCATATGCATTGAATGTAAAGTTTCATTTAATGAAGTCTTCCAAAAGATGTTTGGACACCTTGTATTTTGAATCCCCATTTGAATTCATGTCATTGAACATTTTCAATTCTTGTCGAAATGAGAATTAATATTATTTTTAGTTTCCATACTTTTTGTTTTTCGAATCTCAAAGTCGTCATAACACCTTTTCTTTTATTTATTTTCCTCCACTCTTAGCATTATGAAACACCAAAACAATTAGTCACGTGTTATTGATGTAAATTCTAATGTCATTCAATAATTTACTAGCAAAATTAACTGCAAATGTGTGGCACAATAACAATTTTGAAGAGTAAACAATGGACATTGATATAACCCAAGGAAATGAGGTCATATTTTTTTTTCATGCTCACATTTTCATTTCTCTAAAGGTACTAAAAATACTTTGCTCCTTCGTATCTAATTTTAAATTTTAAAAAACTACAATTATGTGATATGACTCTGAATGTAACACTAATTTTTATCTTAATCATTCTGTTCTATTTCTCCCTGGGCTCTGGGCTTTAAATATTTGTCCCAGAGATCTATACCATAGGTAGATCATAGTCCTTAGAATCCAGTTCGAGTGGACACAACTCGCTTAAGTTGATCTCATCAACTAAATTGCATGGATAATTGCTCTAATTGGTTCAATGCAATAAGAATACTCTGACAATGATGCATGCAATTCAGTTGATGGGTTGAACTTATCTGATTTGTGTCCACTCGACCTGGATTCTCAGGACTACGATCTACTTATGGTATAGATCCTCGGGTTAGATATTTAAATCTCAGAGCCTAGGGCGTAAAATAATATGACGATTAAGATAAAAATTAGTGTAAAGTCAAAGTTATATCACATAATTGTAGTTTTTTTAAATTAAAAATTATATACAAAGGAGCAAAGTATTTTTAGTATTTAAAACATTTCACTACATTTTTGTACTACATTGTATACACATTGGATATATTGTTGATAGGAATCAAATGATGTTGAAATTCCTTACCAGCCATTGATGACATAAATAATCTAGATGTTGAATTCTAATGAAAACACACCATGATACTACTTGAATATAAGCATTAAAAAAAATTAAATGGATGTAGGTCACAGACTCTAAAATTATTGTTAAAGTCCCAAAATGAATCCCTGGCATCACCATCAAGGTTTCAAAACTATTGGTTAAAGTTTTGAATTATCATGCTAGGATGCATTGAAGGGTTTATTATATCTACATCATGGTCATTTTGCTACAAAAAATAGTTTGTCCACTTGGTCACTGCACATAATATTCATAATCAATGTCATCTATAGTGTTGTTTAAATTCATGTCTCTTTTCAACATAGAGTTCAATGTTTTTGTTAATATCTTTGGTCCAAAAAAATTTAAACTTCATTAAATTTAGTTATAAGGAGGGTCACAAGGTTGCATATATGGGGTGCGACATATTATTATCACTACGAAAAAACTTTTTTTTTGAGTGGAGCGAGTTGGCATGTCATGTTTATTTCATGATTCTTATCCATTTGCTATATACTTAATGTACTCGTGTCTAGAGGAAACAAATTGGTAATAGGTTATAATTGTCAATTATGTTTATGTACAAATTTATCTATACAATGAGAGAGTTCTAATTATATGTTCTAGGTTAACTATGGAAATAGTTTTCTTGTTCCCTAAACTCTGATGCCTCTTTAATAGTTTCACAAAACTAAATCTAAAAAGCAAAGGACACCTTCCCTTGTTACTAGTACATTTCACTATGGTTATGAGTATTATATTATTGCTCCTTCAATTCTTCTTCTTATGCAATTATATTCTTATCATTTATTCGAATATGAAAAATTAAAAAATTTAAATTCTTTATATTTATTACAATGTTGAGAATAAGTATCCTTCTTCTTATTCTTTTTTATTGTATATTTCATTATTTT
>LPNX011139412.1:0-10811 GCA_001517045.1 Pseudotsuga menziesii
ATCAACTGCCCGAAGCTTAGACATCTCTGGTTATACCGTATAACCAGAGATTTGAGAGTGAATGGGCTCTTGTTTAAGGAGCTATCTTTGGCAGTTACGAACCTTTACATGGATAGCGACGGACCTTTAGAGATGTCATTGGATCATGGAAGAAACAATTTATGGGCGGAGACAACGGGAACATTCAAATTGCTGACAAATTTATTCGCAAGGAATGACAACATAAATATTTCACCGACTACCCAGCTTGGGATTCCTCATCTTGAGCGCATGTCCATCTATGGCATGATTTGTCTGGTACGAATTCGTTTCCTTAATTGTATATGATTTGTCTGGTAGGAATCCGTTTCCTTAATTGTTTATGATTTGTCCGGTACGAATTCGTTTCCTTAATTGTATAGGTTTGTGTTTGTGTTGACTGAGAAGGATTTTTGGTATGGGGGTGGTGATTTGTATTGGGTTTTCAATTTAATGCAGATTTTAGCCCAAGATCGCATTCCTGCAACATCTCCACTACTCAATCTTCGGAAGGTATACGCACGTCTGCGCAATTATGATGAGAAAGAGATCGCTGTGTTGGTCTGGTTGCTTGGGAACTCCCCTGCTCTTGAAACCATGGATGTCCTTGTACCACCACGGCGAGAAGAACGCTGGAGAGACGAAACGTGCAAACAGCTTTTACGGATAATGCTGGATTCACCTTCAGCTCAAGCAAGAGTACGGGTAACCGAAGATCGCTCTTTGCTGCAACGAAGAGTAAATATGGATTGATATGAGGATTTATGTAAGGCAGATGTATTATGATTATTGCTTCATGATGTGTTTCTATTTATTTATGGTAGAAGTATTAAGTGTTAAAATGGACTTTGATATTGGTTCATGGTGATGTTGCAATATGGTTATGTTCTTTATTGCATTTTGTTGCGTTATGGGATTTATTAAAATGTTTTGCAACCATTGGGTTTGGTTAAATTTAAATATGGACTCGGCTTTGTTTCATTGTGATATACATCAAGGGTTATGTGAGATCACAATGTTGATCCAAGGTTAATGTCATGTTTTATTGTTTCATTTGTCCATGGGTATGTTCTATTATGGTTGTATTAGTTGATGTCTCATGTTATATTACAAGATTTAATGTAAATTTTGCAAAGGGTGGGTTCGTTTATGCTTTGAATCGTTTTGTTGTATTCCAATGTGCATTAAGTGTTATGTTCTGTTACGTTATTCATCAAGGTCCATATTGCATTGCCACATGGATCAAGTGTTATGTTGTGTTACAACATTCGTGAAGGTGCACATTGTATTGCAACATTTTTCGATGCTCATGTTGTCTTATGGTTAGATTCATTAATTGTTTTTCTTGGATTGTAAGATTCAATCAAAGTGCTTTTGTTGGATTCCAACATGCTTCAAGAGTTTAGGTTGCATTACGACATATATGAAGGCTCATACTAGATCTCATTGACTTTTCCCCATGCTCATACTCAATTTCTTTTATGTTGTATTATGGTTATGTTATTTAATAAATTTTGTCTTATAAAGAGATTTATTATTATGTTTTTCAAACGTTGTGTATAATTATTTTTTCATATGGTTTTGTTTCAGTGGAACATTTGTGAAGGGCTATGATGGATTACATCATTTGTTCCTTCCATTTGTGGTATTGTTGCATTGTGACATTAATAAATGGTTATGGTTATGTTGGGATGTGATCGTCACAATGGCTTATGTTAGATTGCAATGTTCCTACATGGTTATGACTCAATATGGTTGTGTTGTTAAATGTAATTTGTTGCAATTCTACATAACTATTAAACAAATTGATAACAATAATGATCATAGCATGATGTAACCATGTGGGATTGTGGGAATTCGATAATTATCCTTGAGAACGTCATATAAGGTAAGACTTTCAAGTTCCTGCAGTTCCTTGAATGATCATGTTTAATGGTTCTGCATTTTCTCCTTGATTGAAATGTTGAACAATAGTTTCAAAACAAAGACGTTGCTTGTCTGAAAACGAGGATGGAGAAGTTGATGTAGAATGGGAGAGATCTACTATGGATCCACTTGAAGGAAAAATTTAAATGAAATTCTTTGGGTATTCTAAAATTTTATTACAATTTGTAGTACTACTCCATCCACACATGGACCAAGTCAAAAACTCTATGCCTAAGAGTTTCAATGTTTGACACTTGAATAGTATTAGGGGGGACAAGGTGAGACAACATCTCCGAGTCATCCATGTCATCCTCAATATTGATCTCGTCTTGATGTGTATCATCATATTCTTTAATGGTCTCGAATGCCACATGTATCCTATTGCCATGACAAACTCGATATCTTAATTTTCTCCAATTGTGAATAACAATTGTTGTGATGATGATAATAATAATAATTGTTTATAGAGAAGTAATTCAAAAAATGGTGGCCATACTCGAACTATCGTAGTTTTATCTCTTGGATTCCATGGTTCTTTCTTATGTCGTGCACTGAACAACCAATATCATGCAATATCAATCAATGATAAGTCCTAAGGAATGGAGGTTTATTTTGGTATAGGTGAAGAAACCCATAGTTCATCGCAAATTTGTTGTTATCCAACTTTGAAGAAACTCTTTTGAATATTTCCCTACCTACATTAATTGAGACAAATATATGGATAGAAATAACGAATGGAAGCTTTAGCAACATATGACATGTTTCATGTGCATGTGCTCCTATATCTCAATCGATAATTGTCTCAACATTTTCTTTTTTTACATGCACCTATAGAGAGACCCTAAGAGTTAACAATATTGGAAATACTTGTCAACATGTTCTGATATCTTTCTAATCTTATCTCATCTTTTGAAGCATACTTGCAATCTATTTCAAAAATGCATGACGGGAAAGACCTGGTTCGTAGATGGCATTGGCACACCACATTGAATAAAGAGCAACATTATGAGAATTTAACCTATCATCATTACATGCAACTTCTTATTTTTTCTGCCCTTTATGATGGACATATAGTCTTGACTCATCTTGAAGTTCCCATGGTGCATTGTATCGACACACGTAGGTTGAGCCTTTTCTTTCATAAACATGAGTGAACACTATATTTAGTGTGTCATTGTACTCTATTCGTTAATTTACCATATTGTCAAGGGGATTGCTAATAAATATTTCATTGGTATCTAATAAGCAAGGATCTTCCTCCAGTTCTTGATGAAAAGTTATATTCATGTGGTGAGTATCACAAGGATTCCATGTTGTTACATAATTGTCAAAGTATCTTTGTGACGGATCATGTGTCGATCCCCTTGTTTCAATTCATACCTATGAAACTCTCATGTAATAAATATGTTAGAATAGAACAAAAATTGAAGTGACAATCTAAAATGTTACAGTAAATAAAACTAGATGGAAATGATTTACCTGTACCAATAGTCTTTAGCATGAAGATATTTCACAATTATTTCTTCATGAAAAATACAGAAATGTTGATGCATATATATTGCAACAATATGTTGATAGTTTATGACGTTATTGATCCTCCCTCTATTTCTACTTTTGCAAATAAAGGTGCATAATTAGGCATAACTTTATGCAGGTATTACCACTTCATATCAACTACACTTAGAGTGAAGAACAATGTCGAGAAACCAATCTCTGTTATCATATGAGTAAGTTCACTATGCCATATGTTCCAGTATTCCTTTGTTCCTTGAAGACGTGAACCAAAACATATCAATTGCTTAGCTACTTTGGTTTATGGGAACTCATTCAAGTCCTTATGCAAATCTTTAATTGTTGTAGGTATGACATCTTCAATGTTTTATTTTCACAAATACAAACATTGCTCCTTGGCTTCGATGTCTCAGAATCATGTTTAATAAAAAAATATCAAAACCTAAGATGTTTTCCAAACCTATGATCGCAATACTTGACCAAGGTTGGAGCAATAATCTACCTCAGTACCTTAATGATCTACATAGGAGGAATAAACATTGTCCTTGTGCTATGTTCTATGGTCTAACATAGGTTATACTGAACAATAGTGGTCAAATAGGTGATTTTGGCTCATTAATTGTAGTTGAGGTGCGCTAGTTTGAACATCTTGACATTTCAGACTGTGCATTTATTGTAAACTACTTCCATCTATGACTAGGGGCGCTAGTGTGTGTGAATGTGGATTTTTGTGGTCTCCTTGGCATTTATTTTCCTCCTAGAGATTCCTCCACTCACCCATGCACTCTCCCATGATTTCCTTCTCTCATTTCTGAATCAAGAATGCTTCTAACCTATTCACACATGGATTGCTAACTTTTGGTTAGGTTTCAGAGCCTATTGGTCAACCTAGGGGGGCTTAGGGGTCAAATCCTATCTTGAAACTTGTATGCATTCACATGGGCTCCAAGGGCTCATGAATTTTCCCCAATGTATTATAAATATGTACTATAACATCTACAAGATCTATAGTAATAATATGACCAATTATTAGCACCTTTCACATGTCTTATTCCAGCTATTTTCAGTCTCTTTTGTTGTTCTCTTGCATATTTTGTTAAATACTTTGAGTGTGAATATTTATCTAGCTCCTAGATTTCATACAGAAGCAATTGTCACATGGTATTAGAGCTAGTTGGAGCTGCAAACTAATCTAGAGAGGTTTGAGTTGTTGTTTAGGGCACATTTCTAGAAAAAATGATTGTTTTCCTTGTATGATCTACATAATTTTTGTCACAGGTTATGCAATCAAGATGGAGAAAAATCAATAATTTCTTACTCCATTCAATTATTTTGAATGGAAGGCCGATATGGTCATCTATTTGAGGTCCAAGGGCCTCTACTCGGTCACCATGGGGATTGAACTTGAGCCAAATTTTGTTGTGAAGAAAGCTAAGTATTTTAATTGATTTGATGAAGCATTTGGTATGCTCTATATGAGCACTTCAAGGGAACTCCTCTTTCATGTAGAAATTCTTGGCACACCGAATGAATTTTGGCTGAAGCTTGAGTTACTATTCGGGAAGACAGATGAAATGAAAGGGCATGATATTGAGAAGGAGCTAATGTCCCTAAGCCCAGCTCATTATGAGACCATGGAATACTTCTTTACCAAGTTTAAAGCGCTAGTACTTCAGCTAAAACAATGTGGCATAGAGAAGAAATATGATCATCTTATCTTGTCCATCCTTTCTAAGTCAGGGCCAAAGTATTATGTATATGTTTTGACATTTCACTCTAGCAGGCTTACAACCAGAAATTGGAAGATGCATGCGCTGACATATTTCATGGAGTCTTTGACTCACGAGAAGGACAAGCTCATACAAATGGTTACCATCAAATCCAAATATCGGTAACACCCCGGTTTTGACCCCGTTTGCGTTAAATATACATGATACATATGATTGTAATAATCATGGTGAGGAGCTAAGGGAAAAAGCCCCACCATCGATTTGGTTATGTTATGATTTAGATTGGAATGGTCACCAATGGTATATCGGGACATATGACACATATTAAATTGTGACATCATGTAAATGTGCATTTTAATTAAATAACCCAACCAGCTATGTTTCACTGCAACTAAATTGAGAAGGGGCATGATTCCTAAGGATAAGGAGGGGAAATGATGAACCTTGAGACATGGGGGAAAATCCATGTGTCACCACCTTGTTTGTTTTGCTCATTTTCCATTGTTTCATCCAACCACCACCTTCATTGTTCTGTTTATTAGTTGGAGTATCTATTCGATGATAGAGAGACCACTACGCCACGTTACCATTCTCCCCACGCCTCCACTCTCTCTAGGATGCACCTTCTGGATCGCGGATGTCCTGTCCACTATCAAGATCAAGAGTTGTTTGTTTTCTCTAGGCTAAGCAGAGTTAAAAGGAACCGCGATTCATTGTTTGAGGGTTCGGTTCTCCTCTTCCTCACCGATTGTTGGCCTGTGAACATGTTCATTCTCCTCTGGTTGACGGATTTCTAGCTTGCGGCTGGTTCTTCGTTTCTCACAGGATTGTTAGTCTGCGGTTGGGTTCATCCTCAGATTCACGCAAGGAGTTTCTGTCTTTTCCCACCATTGTCATACTGTGTAATGTTTTGTTATTCCATCGTGGAATTGTGGTCATGATTTCATTCACAGTTCTGTGCTTTGGCTATGTATTTTTCCATCACACATGGTTTAGGAGTTTGTTCTTTTCCCATTTTCTGGTCTGTGTAAGTTTTCCAGCGACTGTAGTAGGAATTGTGGGCTGTGTGCTCAAGGTTGCTCATGGGTAGTTATTTGCGATGATTGCTGGACTGTTTTTTTCCCCTATAAAAGCTTGAATAGCTGTTTGGCTGCTTGCATGCAGTGGTTTTGCCCTCGGACCGCATTGGAGTGGTGAATGAGGGCCTGAGGTGCTTGATAAACCTGGTGGGTTGAGAACCACATAGAGAGAGCTACTGAGCTATCTTTTTTCTCCACAACCACTGAATAGCACTAGAAGGGAGATCAGGGTTTGAGGGACTGCGTTGCAGAGAAGGGACTGATTTCCTTGTGTTGTGTGTGTGTGGGTGTTCTAGAAGTGAGGCTAGCTCTGGTGTTGGTGTATGTAGCTCTTCAATGAACTCACCAGCTTAACATTTAGCCTTTCTTTACTCCTAGATGGTGTGATAAACCCAACTTGGTTGGCTTGGCTGATCTGATGTTCGCTTGATAAACCCAACTGTGTTGGCTTGGATGAACTGTGTGCCCTTGTGGTGTTGTTATCCTTGGCTATATATAATCTTGTTAGTTCCTTATTCCTTGGGGAATCATGCCCGGCTCGGGGGTGGCAGCATTGCTGAGAGATTAAGAAGCACGCGGGCCTATGGTTGGGTGGAATGTGGCAGCGACGTAGCTGGTTGTGGAACAAGTTCTTAATAAGATAAGTATTCTTACCTAACTTGTGTCTGCAATCATATTTACCATTGATGAATGATGATATACATGTTAAATGTTGATCTGTATATGCATGAGTGTTGATTGATATGTTTTGATTATGTTGTGTATATGAATGATTATGCTTCAGAATTATATATATGTATGTTCATGTTCATGGGGCTAGATTCCGAGATGATTTGATGTATCATAGTGTCCTCCTTGCCAGTCGGAGGGTCGGGGATGTTACAGTGTGGTATCAGAGCTCTAGTTGCAACATGGGCCTGAATGGGCCGTGAAGATGCAGTGACAGAGCTTATGTTGTAGCATTTGGGCCTTAGAGGGCCATGAGAAACAGTTAAAAGAGGCAGGTTGCCTACTACCCAGAACAAACCAGGAAAAATGGGTGAAGACAAGAAAATTCACAAAATTTTCTAAGTGCCAGAATGTCGGCTCATCAGAAAACTTAGTGACAAGTTCTTCCAATGCAGCGAAGCACTTAGTAAAAAGGCCACCCGACGAACGGTAATCAAAAGGAAATTGAGGAAAGGTTGAGTTCACCAGCCGTCGGCTCATTGGAGAACTCAGTGCAAAGTTCCTCCGACACGACAGAAATGTTAGTTTGAAGCCCACCCGACCGCGGAATTTTTTGTGAAATTTTGTTTAAGTGTTAAAATCACCAACCATCGGAACATGTTAGTGGTATTCATCACCGATGAACAGTGGAAGGAATTAGTGGTTCAAGCGCCACTTAGAGTGAAGAATAATGTCGAGCAACCAATTTTTGTTATCATATAAGTAAGCTCACTACGACATATGTTCTGTTATTCCTTTGTTCCTTGAAGACCTGAACCAAAACACATCAATCATTTAGCCAATTTGGTGTCTGGGAACCCATTCAATTCCCTATGCAAATATTTAATTGTCGTAGGTATGACATATTCAATGTTTTTTTCACAAAAACAAACATTGTTCCTTGGTTTCGATCTCTCACAATCATGTTTAATAAAAACTATTGAAACCTATGATGTTTTCCAAACCTATGATCGCAATACTTGAGTAGGTGTAAACCATATTTGTGTAAAAGAACAACCTTCAAATGTGGTTGCAACCAATCTATAATGCTCATGGGAAACAATGTTGCAAATACCATTTCATGCAAACCTTATGTGTTGTATTAATTTATTGGGGACAACCCAATCTTTGGCCATTCCATGTGCAAATTTGATAAAGAAGATTCCTTTTTGACAAAGTTTTGTGTCTCTTCTATTTCACATTCTGCATTCAGCATTCTAGCAGTAAAAGACGAATGATAATTTCCAAATTCATCAATGTTAGTATCATTATTTTTTGACTTAACTATGCGAAAGTTCATGTAATTTAAACTAGAGGAGACATCTGTTTGTTGATCTGGAAGACATAAATTTGATTGTAAATCAATTTTAACATCTCGACCTACTAATAATTCATTATTCGCGACCTACTAACAATGCAATCATAATGTTTAGATAGAGACCCTTTTATTCTAACAATAAATATACCTAAGTCTTCTATTCGTCAAGGAAGATTCTTACCAATTGAATTTATATCTTGTGAAAATTTGATTGTATGCCCTCTATATTTATATTGTCCTCCATGAGCATAAGTGAAATGTAGTATTGGATTTACTCGCGCTATTTGTTGAGATTGCAACATCAAGATTCATTCTCTAGTCTTGTAAGTAATATCAAGACAATAGAATTGTGAGTGATATTAGGTCTTACAAATATCCTCATATCATTGAGGTGGTGATGTTGTAAATTTTTAAGTAATATCAAGCCGAGTCTTGTGAGTAATATCAAGGCAATATCAAGTGAGTAAACTTGTGTGTAATATCAAGTAAGTCTTGTGAGCAATATCTAGGCAGTAGACTTGTGAGTAATATCAATTTCTACAAATATCCTCATGTTGTGAGGTGGTGTACTTTACCGTGTAAAGTGGATATACTATGTGATGTATGGCTAATCACGGTCAATAGGTGCTAGAAGTGTCCTTTATGGATTAGCTACCCCTAGAGTGATTTAATTTAGCATGTAACTATATGAACTGAGGTAATACATATGATCATAGGTTCATAAACAATATTATAAGTATGAAACGATATAGACGATTAATTAATTAAACACATAAGGACCATGCAGAATTAATTAAATAGAGATGAGCACAGAGATAGAGAGAGAATTTGAATTGCTCATGCATGCCTCCAAGATAAATCGAATTGATAAGACATCAATTGAGTCTTTGTGGTGATAAATAATATTTATTTAATTACATAGTCAAATGCTTAATTTATGCACGTGGTTGTTGAAGATGACACGGATGGAGAAGCACTAGTTACATTCAATTATGTTAAGTTACATTCAGTTCTGTTCAGTTACACTCAGCTTTGTTCATTTACATTTTGTTCTCTTGAGCTACATTTAGTTCGGTTCAGTGACATTCAATTATATTCAGTTACACTCAGTTCCATTCAGTTGCTTGCAGTTCCGTTCAGTTCAATTTAGTTCAATAAATTAAAACTTAGTTAATTAATGGAGGGTGCATATTTTTCGTTGTGGGGGTAATTATGAAGTTCCAACTTGGCACCTAGTATAGGGGAGGCGTATAGTTGAAGATGAAACAATGTTCTCAATGTTAACATGTTAATGAAGCATGCAAATATATGCCATCTTCATTGGATGAATGAATTTGGTTTGTTATTAAATTTTTATGGACTTGGAAAGACCAACATAATGTTCCATTTTATCTCTCCTCTCTTGTGCTCTTTGATCAAGCAATCTTCTATTGTGTTGTAATCATTCTCTACCAATTATCAATCATACTCTAAGATTGTTTCTTGGGATTTTTAAAACTTCAAATAAATGGATGGTTTTCCCATGGTTTTACCTGTGTTCTATGGTTTTATTTATTTGGATTATTAATGAGATCTATCTGCACTGTAATTGTGGATTAACGTTTTAAAGTTCAATTTTCTTCATATTTTCTTAAACGTTAAAATGGTATCAGAGTGAGGGTGTGCAAGAGATTAGTCTTGTGCAAACAGTATAAGACTTCATATACCTTGAAGCATTGAGAAAGAGCTAGAAGCAATGGCATCAATATCTATATGACCAGAATATCGACTTGAAGGAACATCCAACTTAAATACATGGAAGGTGAGGGTGATCAATATTCTTGAAGAGAATGACCTTGATTCTTTTGTGACCTATGTGATCGAAGATTCCACTACAAATGAAGGAAGAACAAATTACAAAAAGAATCAAGAAAAGTCAAAGAGGAGCATATTTGAATCCGTGAAGGACAATCTCATGTCGGTGATCACACCATTGAAGATGGAAAAGGAGTGTTTCGACACACCCAAAAATATTTATTAGAAGAATGCCACTACTCAAATAGGGCCTTGAAGAAAAATTTGCATAACATGAGCATGCAAAGAGATGAGACCATAGCCTCCTTCTTCACAAAGATTTCATAGGGGAAGGATCAACTTTCATGCATTGGTGTGGAGATAGATTAGGATGATCTTCTTCAAACCGCCATCGATGGGATCCTTGCCTCATGGGAGACCTTTCTTGCTACAATAAATGGAAGATAAAATCAGCCCAACTTCAAAATACTCTGGCATGATTTCATTTAAGAAGAAGGGTGCATCTAGAAGAAAGTGGTTCACACTAAAGAAGAGAATCTAGCTCTCACGGCTAGAACCAAGAAAGGTAGGAATCCTTTCTCTCTCAAGAAATTATTTCATGCAAAGAAGAAAGAGATTACAAATAACCTTGAAAAATAAAGTTTAAATGCTTAAACTGTGGAAATAAAGGTCACTTTGCAAGATAGTGAAATAAAAAGAAGAAGGATGAAGGAAAGTTTCATGCCT
>LPNX011139412.1:11503-25647 GCA_001517045.1 Pseudotsuga menziesii
TGAGAAACTCGTATTCCAACATTACCATTGTTAATAAATATTAAATATGTTATTAAAGTTTTTTATAAGATTGTAATAGTGCAACCGTTGTTTAGTTGTTTTGTAAATGATGCAATTGAGATTGATATCCGCAATGTTCTTGGAAGGTTTTATTAGATTGTAATGTGCATGTGTTCGTTAATGCATTTTAATATTATTTGTATAATCATTGACTATTGTAGTCAATTAAAATTATGTAATAGATTTTATAATAAAAATTTAGTTAATTGAAAATAGCATTGTTAAATTGTCATGTATTTAATGCGATATTTATTTCATTTATAATACAATAGAGATTCAAATGTACAATGTGGCCATATTAATTTTATTAATGTATTAATGTGTTTTGTTTCTTTACAAAATTCACTGTAGTGTAATCAATACCTGAGAGAATTGCTTCACCGTGAGATCTAGGAGCTAAGACAATCTTCACAATCTAAGTTATTCACAAAATATGCATGAAAACATTAAAAGAGAGAAAAATAACACACATAGATGGTGCCAATAACAAATGTTTATATTAGTGTACAACTTGTACATAGATGTGGTACATACTTATAATGCATTGGGAGAAATTTGTGAGCCCTAGGAGGAAATAAGGATGCATACAAGTGTCAAGCTAGGATTTGGCCCCAACCCCCCCCCCCCTAGGTGTACCAATTAGCTCCCAGACCATCCCAAACAGTCACGAATGCTAGTGTGAACATGGATGGAGCATGATGGATCATAAATGAAGGTATATTAGGTGTGGGTGAGCATATGGGTGAGCAGGAGTGGATCTAGGAAGCAATAAATTCCCAAAGAGAGAAAAAAACCAGTAGATACATGTACTAGTTCCCATGGTCAAACAACTTCCCCGATTTAATGGATGGGGAGTGGACCAAAACTCATATGTCATTAATGAGGGCACCTGTGAATCTAAATGATCAAAGTTGATTCCCTCAACTGTCAAAATGATCAAAGTGGATTGCTTCAACTGTAGTAAATGATCAACATAGCCTAAGTTCTGGATCATATGCCATAGCATAAAAGCTGATGAAATGTATCCTAGGTGTATTATCATGGTACTAAAGTGGATTAATGATCTAATACCCCCACCCTTAAGACTAGCTTAGTAAATATTATACCATATTATTGAGGCCTTGGCAACTAAGGCTGAAGTCACCTCTTACAACAAAATGTTTTATAGTCCATATAACTGAGGTAAGGAAGAAAACCTCAATGGAACAAAACCTCCCCTCTAAAATGGAAATGACACATAGATGGTCAAAATGTATTCAACAAGTCCCCTTATTCACGTGAATGAGCTGAAAAAACAAATTCTTGGTGATGGAATTGGTGAATATGTTGTGGATTCCAAGATCATGCATGAATGCGTCAATGTGTTGTAGACAAAGAATATGTGGAGAGGCCCCTTGAAGGTCATCATTTGCTGATGGAGGAGAATCATAAGAATTATTTTTTCTGAAGCCATAATCTAATCTAAAAACATAATCCATAATGGAAAATATATCTCTTTAAAATCTTTCCCAAAGAGAATCAATGGACTCAAGAAAATCAGCCTCATGTGTAGCTGCCATATCATGAATTAAACCATGAATATTCTTCCCAATTTGATGAAGAACCTTCATAAAATTGTAACAAATATCACGAGTCTCTGAAATATCAGAATATATTTCATATACATCATAAAATACCAGAGGTATAGTGTCTCCATGAGTGAATGGGTCCATAGTGGGAAAAGAGTGGGCAACTAGCTCACACTGATAGTTGAAGTGAACTTGGATGATCTGGAGATTTGAAATTCGAACCATGGGTGGTGAGATCAAGTCCAGACATGTGGAAAAAGAGTCACATGAATATCAATGATATGGATTTCCAACCAATTAATGATATGAAATACATAAAAACAACATACGCAAGTGACATAGTATTGGAAACAAGGCAATTTTGAGATTTTCCAATTAGCAAACTTGAGGGTTGTTGGGTGTTTTGGGAATAAAATGGTTGGGGAAATGAGTTTATGAATGTAATAAACTTTCTATATTATTGTATATCACCTTAATAATCATAATGAGAAGCATATTAATTGGCTGGGAAGGATATTTCATAAAATAGGTCGAAAACTAGTGAAAACTGACTAGTTTTTGGAGGAAACTTTGGTGAACTGTTTTCGGTTTCTTCCAAGGAAGGGATGGTGGTTTCAGATTATAATTTATCAAGATACAAATCAGAAACAAATAAATACATGACAAACAGGTTTCTCCCTTGTACCCAAAGCATACAAGTGCTTACCATCTTCTTGCTCCAAGGAGGGCTTGCGCTCCCCTATTCTAGCAAAATCTAGAACGTCAATATTGTTGTCTTCAATGAGCTTGGTCATGATGTACATATTATTTATGAAGAAATATTTTTCATGATGTGAACCTTTGCAATAATCAAATTTTTATTACTCTCTCTTACTCTTCATCCTCCTGGATTTCGAATCCTCGTCTGTTGAACTTGAGATTTATTTATCCAAATGCTTCTTCTCCTTCACTCTTTGTTGCTTTGAATCCTTGGATTTATTATTTCCTTTGGATGGATTTGAAAATGCTGCAGAAAGGGATTTATCCTTACTGGATTTTTTGGTACCCATTTTCACTAGCTTGTATTTCTCCTAAGTCAAATACTCCATGAAGTCTTCTAGTGGAGGCATTCTCCAATTTCAAACTGTTAGATTTCCTTAATGGAATGTTGAGACAAACACAGAATATTTAGTCCCTAGATTTGAAAGGATATACAAGATCAATGTCTATTCTTTCTTCTCTATGCCACACTGTTTTAGCTCAAGCACCAACGATTTGAACTTGGTGAAGAAGTCTTGGATTGTCTCATAGTGAGCTTGGCTCAGTGAGATGAACTCATTTTCGAGATGGTGGCCTCTCATCTCATCAATTTTCCCAAATAATGACTCAATCTTGAGCCAAAATTCATTCGGCATGCCAATACTTTCGACATGGAAAATAATGTCTCTCGAAATTATAAGACAAAGCATCCCAAATGCCTCATCAAGCTTGTTGAAGTACTTTGATTCCTCCATAGCAGAGTTGGGTTTGGTTTCAGTCCCCATGGTGACTCTGTATAGGTATTTTGACCTCAGCAGGATCACGATTTTGGCCTTCCATTCGAAATAGTTGAATGGAGTGAGCAATACATGAGTCTTCTCCATTTAGGATGCTTTTTCATTGAGTGACAAAATTGTTGGTTGTACCTGCAATGCAAACACTCAATTGTTTTGGAAAATTCCCTAAACAACAACTCAAACACTCTAGTTTTGATTGGAAGCTCCATAAAGCTCTAATACCATGTGATAATTTCTTCACAATGAGATCTAGGAGATAATTAAATCTTCACAATCTAAGTTATTCCAAAAATATGAAGAAAACAGTAGAAAGGAGAAAAATAACACACATAGATGGTGCCAATAATTGATGTTTCTATTAGTGTACAACTTGTACATATGTGTGGTACACACTTATAATACATTGGGAGAAATTTTTGAGCCTTGGAGGAAATATGGATGCATACAAGTGTCAGGCTAGGATTTGACCCCAATACACCCCTATGTGGATTAATCAACTCCCAAACTATCCCAAATAGTCATGAATGCTAGTGTGAACATGGGTGGTACATGATAAATCATAAATGAAATCATGATAGGAGTGGGTGAGCACATGGGTTAGTGTGAGTGGCTCTAGGAAAAAATAAATGACCAAACACCACTAGAAACATGCACTCGCACCTATGGTCAAACAACTTCCATGATTTAAGGGATGGTGAGTGCACCAATAATGATCTATCATTATTGAGGGCACCTGTCAGTCTAAATGATCAAAGTGGAGCACCTCAACTAGAGTAAATTATCAACATAGCCTAAGTTCTGGACCATATGACATAGCATAAAAGATGATGAAATGTATCCTAGGTGTATGATCATGGTACTAAGGTGGGTTAATTCTCTAACAATAACTTATGGAATTAATTTATAATTGGATTGATATTTATGTCTGCAATGTTCATCAGGCATTCTGTTGAATTGTAAATGTGCATTTTTGGATGTTATGAGATTTTCTAAAATGTTTTGCAATGGTTGGGTTTTGTTAAATCTTGGATGGTTCTGTTCCATTTTGATATACATCAAGGGTTAGTTCAGATTGCGATGTTGATCTAGGGTTAGGGTTATGTTCAATTATTCCAATTTTCCATGGGTATGTTCCATTATGTTTGTGTTAATTGATGTCTAATGTTGTATTACAAGATTTAGTGTAAGGTTTTGTGATGGGTGGGTTTACTCACGTTTTGAATCGTTTCGTTGTATTTTGATATGCATAAAATGTTATGATGCATCACGAAATTCACGAAGTTTCATATTGGATGACGACATTCATCAAGTGTTACTATGTTTCATTACAACATTCATGCAGGTCCATATTGCATGGCAACATTTCCTTGGTCACGTTGCATTATGGTTACATTCGTTAATTGCTTTTCTTGGATTATGAGATTGATTTGGAATGTTTTTGTTAGATTCCATCCATCCATATTGATTGATGGTTATGTTAGATTGCGCCATTTCTCCATGGTTATGTTGCTTAATGTGTTTTGTTGCTTTATGACATTCAATGTAACATAATTAATTCTTTATTTTATTAATTTATAAATGTGTTTATATTTATGTCTATAATGGTCATTGGAGGTCCTATTAGATTGTATTAGTGCAACAACCATATTAAGGGTTATATTTTGATTGCAAGAACTGTGTTGTTGTGATATAAATTATGACATTTATATTTGGAATGTGTTTCAAGGGTTTTGTTATATTTGATACATTTCTGTATTGTTTTGTCACATTGCAATGCTTATGAAATGTTATTTTGCAATACGACATTCATCGACTGTTAAGATGGACTATGACATTGGTCCATGATGATGTTACAATATGGTTACGTTCCTTATTGCATTTTGTTGTGTAATGGGATTTATTAAAATGTTTTGCAATGGCTAGGTTTCGTTAAATTTGGAATGGTTTTGTTTGATTGTGATATACATCAAGGGTTATGTGAGATTGAGATGTTGATACAAGGTTAATGTTATGTTTCATTGTTTTATTTGTCCATGGGTATGTTCTATTATGGTTGTATTAGTTGATGTCTCATTTTCTATTACAATATTTAATGTAAAATTTTATAATGGGTGGGTTCACTTATGCTTTGAATCATTTTGTTGTATTTCAATGTGTGTCAAGTGTTATGTTGTGTTATCCCATTCATCAAGGTCCATATTTAATTGCGACATCGATCAAGTGTTATGTTGTGTTACAACATTCGTTGAGGTGCACATTGTATTGCGACATTTTTCCATGCTCACGTTGCGTTATGGTTAGATTCATTAATTTATTTTCTTGCATTATAAGATTCAATAGGAGTGCTTTCATTGGATTCCAACATGCATCAAGAGTTAGGTTTCATTATGACATTTATGAAGGCTCCTATTGGATCGCAACTTTTCTTCATGCTCATACTCAATTTCTTTTATGTTGTATTTTTAGTTACGTTATTTAATGAATTTTATCGCATAATGAGATTTATTATTACGCTTTGAAAATGTTGTGTAGGCTTATTTTTCAGAATGGTTTTGTTTCATTGGAACATTCATGAAGGGTTATGACATATTACATCATTTGTTCCTTCCATCGGTGGTATTGTCGCATTGTGACATTAATAAATGGTTATGGTTATGTTGGGATGTTTTTTTCAAGATGGATTATGTTGGATTAAAACATTCTTGCATGGTTGTGCTGATAAATGTAATTTGCTGAAATTCTACGTAAATATTAAACAAATTGATGGAAATAATAATCATAACGTGATGTAACCATGTGGGATGGTGGGAATTCGATAATCAACCTTGAGAATGTCGTATTCCAATATTACCATTGTTAATAAATATTAAATATGTTTCTTAAGTGTTTTATTAGATTGTAATAGTGCAACAATTGTTTAGTTGCTTTGTAAATAATGCAATTGAGATTGATATCTGCAATTTTCCTTCAAAGTTTTATTAGATTGTAATTTGCATGTGTTTGTTAATGGATTTTAATTTTGTTTTTTTAATTATTTTTATAATCATCGGCTATTGTATTTAATTAAAATTATGTAATATGCATTATAATAAAAATTTAGATATTTGAAAATAACACTGTTAAATTGATATATAATTAATATGATATTTATTTAATTTATAATACAATACAAATTTATATGTACAATGTTGCTCAAATGTTCTCTTAGACTGTAAAACATTTGTTAAGGCTTATGTTTAATTATGATCTTTCATTACAATGTTTATAGGGGTTTGCGTTGGAATGTGGTATTTTTACATAGTTTTGTTGTATCATGCTTATCTTCCTTATTGTGTTTTATTGTAGAAGGAGACTCAATGTAGTATTTTTTAATGATTGTGTTTAGGTTCGTTTGGAATGATTTTGTTGCATTATGACATTTATCAATGGTTGTGTTGGATTACGACGTTCATGAATGCTTATATTGGATTGTAACATTGCTCGATGGTCATGTTGCATTATGGTTATGTTCCATAATTGTTTTTCCTTGGACTATAAGATTCATGATAACTATTTAGAGTCCTTGGGTTTAGTTATATTTCCTACATTTATCCATGCTTATGATACATTATCGTTATCTTCCTTAAGTATTTTTGTTGCAATTATACATAAAGATTAAAAACATTTGTCACAATAATGTTAATATCATGACATGACTATCGAAGATGGTGATAATTAAATAATCAGCCTTGAAGATGTTTTGTTGAAACATAAGCATTAAATAACAATATTTTTATAACTATAAGATATTTTTTTTCCAATTCAATAATAGTAAAATTTTATTACGATCCGATATTTTTTTTTTCAATTCGATAATAACATTTTATTTATAGTTTTATTTTAGTAATGGGACGTATTCCTTGAATCACACCGTAATGTTAAGAAAAGGTCAACATTAGCATGAGGGATTACAACATACAACTAAATTGTTGCAAATGTTCCATTAGCAGATAATTGTTAAAAGTATTAGTCATAATAAATGCCTATGTGTGACATAACTATGAAGGATTGTTAGATTTAGAATTGAACAAAAAAACATTCAAAATGTCACATTGGAAGATTACATGTAAATATAAATGTTTTAATTATATAGTATAAGTATTTAGGAAGAAGTTAATAATTGTCCATAGAATTGTAATAATTATAAAGAATGTTTCCAAGTCATATGAATGGATTCAAATTTTAAGATAAATCCATATATAGGATGAGAGTAGCATTTTATTGTAATCTTTATGTAGCACAATTGCTCATTCCATTCATATTGAATTGGAGGAAATAGACATATTACATTTTTTGGGGACAATGCTTTACAGGAAATTAAAATAAAATTCGATCTTTATGTAAACTAAACATGATAAATGGTTAAAGGACTATCCATAGTAACAAATTCAATATATTAGAAAGTATTCCAATTATGGATAGAAGGCCAATGAAACTATGGATTGGTGACATTTGAAATTTATGCTTTTAATTGTAGCAATTACATAAATAAATTAAAATACAACATAACCATTATCTTATTAAGAAATTAGTCTGAATCCATAATGTTAAATTTAGTGAAGCATAGGATCATCATCCCTCATGAATTCAAATGAGAAGAGAAGGTTGCATAAGAGAGAGGAGAATTTAGTAGAGACAGATAAATTAATCAAGACAAAATTGCACACACATGTAGATAAAATTGGAATAATATGATTATATTCATGAATCAGTAATTAATATGTAATACAATGGTTATACATATATTGGAATTCTAATTCCTAAGATATGATTCGAAACTAACAACTCAGATGGACTTCAGAGCTAACTTAGTGTGGATAAATCACCAGTAGAGCTCACCAATGTAACTACAGATAACGAACTTAGTCTACAATAAGTTAACTGATGAGGGTAGGTGAGCAAAGGCGCCCACACTCCCTTAAATTATGCAAACTAGATCTGGTCTAACTTATTATGATTTAAATGATGGTAACTGGAGAAAAAATGAACATAACTAATTACCTACCAAGGTCAACTGAAGGAGACCATTGGTGGCACTCATAGTGGGTTCCTAAATTATAGGGATTGGTCTCTAGGGAATCTAAACTCATGCAATTAGGTGCAGTGGAAGCTGTCCCCTAGGTGTGTCCCCCATGCACTAGTGGAGTGATGAATACATCGTAAGCTAGGAAAATAGACAAATAGATTATGTGGTAAGAGGGAGGATTAATAATAATCCCAACACCCCCCCTTAATCCTAACTTTGGACAACCTGGGCCTTGGAATTTAAGACCAAAGGTCACCCATACAATTTAAATGAAAAATAATAACTGTTAAAAAATGAGGAAATGTGGAAAATCTCCCCCTCGGAATAAGCAATAAAATCAGGATCAAGATTTGATATCAAGAGAAAATTTCTTCTCTAATAAAAACATGTGAAAATATTTCGGCAACCTTACATCTATGTGGAGCAGTGAAGTAGTATGATGGTCCTTTTGTGCACTAGTATCCTGGGACTATGCATGTGAACCTCTCCATCTTATTCCAATACGATGATAGAAAGGAGAAGGAATGTTTCATTTGCATCTTATTTCAGGAGGAAGAGTGACATGATCCAATTGGTTCTTCTATGAGCAGAGTTGTTGATCAGTCCTTACCATCATGTAGCATCTCACGCGGATCTTGTTGCACCTCTATGAATGAATTGAACTTGCTTGAAATAGCAAAAGGTTCTCTTATTGAAACTGTGATCGCGTTCTCCTAATGTCATATGGCTCTCTTCTCATGTTCCCAGGTTCCTCAATAACCTTTTGTGCCCATTTAGGGACTGGATTTGGATCTGGTGAAATTCATCTTCAATTTCATCAATTGATTCAAATGGATCCTTTTATTTGGATTTTGAATTTGAAACGCTATTGGAAACATTATCATATGTAAACGGATTATATGGAATGGTTTTACCTCCCCTTTCAAATGGCAATTGAGACTGTACGAGATCTGAGTATGGTAGAAAGTGTGAGATCTCATATTCCTTGTAGGCATGGTTTGCAACACCATTCACTATAATCTTCCCAGTTGATATATATGTAATATCCTCTAACTCAGGACCAAATACCACCCTCTTTGGTGGACTAGTATGTGTCATCTGGTATACATATAACAAATTTGCATCTAGAGAGGGAACATAGAGTACATATTTGAACATTCCATGTTTTAAATTTATTGAACCATTTCCTTCAGCTCCAATTTGAGTGTCATCGCCCATATGAATACTCAGACCATCAATAAGTTGTAATGAAGATAATTATTCTCCGAGTGGAACCATATGATTGGAGGATCCTAAATCAATGCGAAAGGAATGTGATTTTTAATAGCTATACTTTAGTGCATGGATGAAGACCTTCTAAGCTAGGAAAATAGAAGATCTCTGGTCTTTTCTCTAGAGTGATTCTTTCATGTTCCTTCAGGGAGGGAAATATTGTGTTGCTCAAGTGGTTTGTCCATCTGATCAATGGGTTTCTTCATACAATACTTCTCTGTATGGTTTCCTTTCTTATAGTAAGACAACTTTCCCTCATCATACCTTTGATTATTTTCCTTCATAGAGCACGAGGCTTCATCTGATGGATCAAACTAATCTTTAAGTGGAAATTCATTGTTTATTTTATCTTTACCTTTCCCCTTCCTTTTTTCTTGCTAATTCCTTGTCTCACCAACTAAGAGATCTTGATTTGGAGAGGCTATGAGAGCTCCCATATGTATCAACTTGTCTTGTTATTTTATTAGAGACTCGGTGAAGGAATCAAGGGATGTCATTTACCAATTAGTAGTCAGTCTCCTAGAGTGAAAGGTAGATACAAACAATGAGAATTCTGGGCCAAGTTTTCTTAGTATGGATAGCACCAATTGCTAATCCTTATTCTCAATACCACATTTCTTTCATTGTATGGCCAATGATTTGAATTTAGTGAAGAATAGTTGTATTGTGTCAAATTTACTAGGTTGTTTTGCTATCAGCTCATTTTCTAGGATACGACCCCTCAGCTCATTATGTTTTCCAAACAAGGATTCGAGCTTATCTCATACTTATTTTGAAGTCTTGAGTCCATCAATATGGAACAACAACTCCCTGGAGATGTGGATGCACATGTAGCCAAAATATTCATCAAGCCTATCCATATGCTTCAATTTTTCAATATACGGTTGGGGTTCGACTACTCTACCCATGGTCATCGTGTATATACCTTTTTAGCAAAAGAAAATATTCATATATTCCCTCAAATAAAGGTAATTGAAGGGTGTAAGGATTTTGGGATTTAGAGCTGTCGAACTCTCCATTTCATAGCTATATTGATCAACAATTCTTCAGAAATTCTTTGAACGTACCTACAAAAACACTGTAGAACAACTCAATTTGAATTAATTTATTTCAAACACCATTCACTTCGACATGTTCACTTTCAGTGAGTACATAATTCCTGTATAGATGTGTTTGGACATAATCCAGATTGAGAAGTGGAATTATTCCAATAATTTTGTGGAAACACAATGGCTTCCGATGCATCAATGGAAGTTTTTGAGGTTCGAGGCATGCATGGATACCCACTCTGATACCATGTTAAATTTAGTGGAGCATAGTATCATCATCCTGCATGAATTCAAATGAGAATAGAAGGTTGCAGAAGAGAGATAAAAATTTGACAGAGGTTGATCAATTAATCAAGACAAAATTGCACACACATGGAGACAAAATTTGAATAATATGATTATATTCATGAATTAGTAATTAATATGTAATATAATGGTTATACATATAGTATAATTCCAACGCCTAACATAGGATTTGAATCTACCAACTCAAACTAAATTTGGAACTAACTAAGTGTGGGAAAATCACCACTGGAGCTCATTAATGCAACTACATATAACTCACTTAGTTTGCAATCAGTTAACCAATGAGAGTAGGTGAGAAAAGGTGCCCACACTCCCTTAAATCATGCCAAATAGCACTAGGCTAACTGGTTGTGATCTAACTAATGGTAACTGGAGCATGGTTGAACATAACTGATTACCTACTAAGGTCAACCGAAGGAGACTGCTAGTGGCACTTAGATCGGGTTCCTAAATTATACGGATTGATCCCTGGGAACCTAAACTCATGAAATCAGATTCAGTAAGTTACATATGTCCCCTAGGTGTGTCCCCATGCACTAGTGGAGGGATGAAGACCTCCTAAGCTAGGAAAATAGACGATTAGATTATGTTGTCAAAGGGAGGATTAATAATGATCCCAACACATTGACTGTTTATAGTTTCAGAGTTACATTGTTTAATAGTTTTTTTTGGACCACTTTTTTTCCAATCATATTCAATCAATTGAAAATAAAAAATTATGTATACAAATTTCATTGCAACGAACAATATTTGATACACATTTATATGTATTTTTTATAAAAACAAAATGTGATAAATTGTTAATGAACTATAGATAGTATCAATGCCAAGATCTAATAAAACATTGTAACCATGGATGGATTGTTGAGAAAGCTATGGACTGTTAAAAGCTAAAATTTGTCGGTTTGATTGGAATAACTGCATATAATGCTCACAATATGTCAAAATCCATTAACATCTTGAGAGTTTAATATGCACTTGTTAAATTTGTCATTATATATATATATATATATATATATATAATGATTGAGACTTTCAAAACAACATACACATCAATATTTAAATGTTAACAATAACCATAAACATCTGCAAAATTTTATTTGCTCTGTAACTGTTCAGTAGAAAATATACATGCATCATTTTTTGAATTGTTGTCATAAGTTGTAAAAGGGTCCCTCTACCGTTCTCAAAATATCCCTATGCTTGTTGAAGTTGATGTTGACTACATTTGAAATCCTTTATTTAATCTATGCACCATATACTTGTACAAACATCATTTATAAGGAATATCATTTGATTGCAGTGTATGGTGAGACACATAGATCATTTCATGCGTCGTGTGTAAATTAAGTGGGCACGCGAGATGTTCAATTCAATGTTCATTGAGTACATTCTGTACACATACAAGGTGTATTCCTTAGAAACTATTTTCACATGTAGCCAATATGACTTAACTTTATAAAAAAATGCATCTTTAGGAGAAATGGGTTCACCATCAATACCAATGGTTTCTGTCCAAATTATTCTCATATTGCTATAGATACAAAATTTAGAACTGTATCCATTGTGTTGATGATGTAGAAGTATCCATCCATGTTTCCCCTAACAGGTGTTTCCTATGAGTGAAAAGAAACCATGAAGTCTTATATCAATGATGCCTTCATTTAAAAAAACACTTTATGAATGGATTTATGATGCAATAGTCCTTATGCCTTGGTAGTGGAAAATATTTAGATAGCAAAATGATTGAACCAGTTGTAGATTCAATCATATATCTATATTCTAAATAAGGAACACGCAATAGAGATACAAGTCCTATACGAGTGATAAATTTATACACGATATAGTTTTGATAGTGTCCCCATAATTGAACTAAAAAACAAGTCTATGTTATATGGTTATTTTGATAAGTACTAAAAAAAGTTGGTTTGGACAATAGTTGTTCACATTGTCTAGAAATGGATTGAAAGCATATCAATGTTGAAAAGGGAACCCATAGGAGTATCATCTATAGAATCTTCACTAGGAATATACTCCAAACGATGGGATCCATTTTCTAGTAACTAAAAAACCATTTAAATACATAGTTATCATCAACATGATAACATTTTTAAAGAAAATATCTTTTTTTTTTTAAATTAAGATAAAAACTCTATAACTACTTACAAATAAATTACAATTCTAGAATGTATTATTTATGAATGAACCAAAATTCAAAAAATACATTACAACTTATCAAATATGTTTAGCACATTTATACAACTAAATGTTTATATACTATAGAGAAAAAAATGATATGAAAATTACAAAATGTACTTTAAATCTATTTTTTTGTATCTTCATAGACGATGAAACATGTTGCTTATAAGTCCTTTTTTTTTCTTGGAATTATGCCACAAATTTTCTTTTGTCTTTTCTCATTTTTTTTTTTGTTTTGCTACTAAAATCACAAATTTCGTTTCTTAGAAAACTTTTGTTAGGTTCATATTTTATTGCATTGTCTAACTTTTCATATATCAAACCAAAACGTGACGATCTTTAGGCATATGTGCGAAATACATAAACAAATATTTTTTGTGTATGAGTGATTCTAAATTTTTTCCCTATCTCTTTTTGAATTTCAGGCTTTGAAATGTTTCCTCTCCCATGATGCAAAACATTGATTTGAAATTGACGTCTGATCCTTGGTTCATCTATAATATATTTATTACACACAGTTGAATAGTGATTGAATTTTTTAACATCCATTTTCCTTTGAACTTAATGTAAATCTTCTGAAAATAAAACATATATCATTTAAAGAATTTGAGTGTCATCATAAGTAAATAGTACGATCAATAATAGTTAAGAAAATGTCACATTATAAATAAAAGCAGAACATGTGAATAATAAGTAAATGATACACAATAGCAAAATCTATGTTGCATAACATATACAAATGATACAAAATAATAAAATATATGTTTCTTAAAATATACTATTATTACACATACAATGATGGTTTTATTTATTCAAATCATTGTCATGTTCTATATTAATCTACCATCTAATAATGGATTTTGAAAGGGGGCCTCAACAATTGCTTTATAATATGTCCATTCATTGTTGACATTGAGACACATTTATATGAAAGAGAAAATTTATTTAAGATTTGCATTTCTTCTTAGGGTTTTAGTTNGGGGCCTCAATAATTGCTTTATAATATGTCCATTCATTGTTGACATTGAGACACATTTATATGAAAGAGAAAATTTATTTAAGATTTGCATTTCTTCTTAGGGTTTTAGTT
>LPNX011139422.1:15383-96098 GCA_001517045.1 Pseudotsuga menziesii
ACTAATAAACTATAAAACTAAACATCATGCACACATTATAGTCTTAGAAAAATGCGCAGTTTGTATTACTGTAACACGCACACGTTTATGTTTGGAGGGAAGACAAATTTGAATTTAAACAAAACATATGCATGTTTCGTGCCACAATGGTCAAACCTCCTCCTATGTTGGCATGGAATTCTTGTGCCTATGTGTCCACTTCGGAATTTGATTTGAATTCATCATGCATATGACTTGTAGTATGATAAACCATGGGTAATTGTGCATTACATACAAATTTTCAACATGCTCATGTTGAGCCACTAGTTACAGTATGTTGCACACCATCATTTTTTATGAAATTTTAGAAAGAAAATGATTGTTTTCCTGTAGATTCCAAATATGTAATTTTTAACAAGAATATATTTTCTTTCTTATTTATCTTTTTTCATCACTCCTCGACTCAAAAAACACAATGTTAGTGTTTCGTCCATAACTCTTTCATTTCTCAACCATTTTGAAAAAACATTGTATGTCAGGTGAACTAAAGATTGCTGACCTCTACATGTTATAAAAAAACTGTTTCCAAATAATTGCATTGAGACCTTCAAATGCAGCACCCACAATTGACATGTTGTTTTCAAGGTTTGATCACTTAGATAATTAAAAAATATTAAAAAAATATATATTTTTTTGGAAAAATAGTCTTGCACTAGTACTATATACTCTCTTTATGTCTACCAATTTTCTTAAGTTGATTCCATCATTTAGGAACTCAAAGGATGCACCCACAAAAACATATACCTTATAATTTTGTCCCAAAAATTAAATGTTCCCATTAAAAAAGATGAAACTTTATATAGTTAAGAACATTTTCAATAGAAAAAAATTATATATTTGGAAACGTCATTTAATTTCCCACATTTCATTTTTTTTACTCATCGCAATATTTATTGTGTAATTGTCTCAAAATATCCATGTAAGTTGATGTTTTCCTGTTTTCTATTGCATCTAATGTGTCAAAATAGACCCTGATTAGCTTGCACACACCCACCCGAATCCATGTAGTGGTTATTGAAGTGTTCATCCCTCTCTCCCTAAAAAAAAATTTCATTCCTTCTCCACCTGGGAAGAGTATGTACCTTATAGTTTCCCTATCATTACACTTGAACAAGCATTAAAACATTGCAACCTTTCACAAAAATAACTACAAAACACTTAATAAATGTAGTATTAAACCCAGTGAGAGAAGTATATTGAAATATAGTCATAGATTATTAAACACTCAAGTTTTTCATCATGAAATGGTAGGCTTTGATAGTTGAAAGATGACGAGGAAAGACAAATGAGGGTCTATGATTATTAAATGGGGTACTAGTTCCACCAAAAGTTCAAATGGGAAACATATATCAACATAATCACCTAATTACATCGAAGGAGATTCACAATGGAGACGCAGTCTCAAAAGATTCCTCGTCCCCTTGGCCACTAACATTATGACACATGTCATGATGACTTAGTGAATGAAAACTGAACAGGTGTTGTTAAATGGGTGACAGACAAGGCCACCTACTAACCAAATGGACACATGTTACAGTTGTTGTTGCGCATGATGGATTAATTATCCTTAAATTTTTTTCATGCATGTATGCTAATCAATTTTGATTTTTTTACTGCACTTTAGTTGGGACCCCAATTTTGCAATCTCGTTTCCAGAACTTCTCACTAGTATAAAATGAGGAATTAGCTACTACGTGACTAAAAATTCTAGTCACCACAGGTTTTTCAAGTGATTTACTACTAAATATGAGCAATTTTGATTGCCCCAACTATAAACAACTAAAATTAATGATGAATTTAGTCACCGGTTTACAAATATGACTAGATAATAAGTGACAGAGTTAAAAATGACTAACATAAGCGACTAATTTAGTCACGACATAAAAAAATACTAACTAGAAGAATATGAATTAGTCATTTATGTTAGTCATTTTTAATTGTGTCATGGAAAATTTCAATTTTGACAATAAAGTCAAAATTTTGTAAATTGTCTACCTTCTATTAGTAATATTGGTGCCATGCACCTCGATCTTCAGAGATCCAACAAATTAATTGCACGAATTTTATCTTGACCATCTTTATTCCTGCTGCACCATTGAAGCAAACTCGGTTAAGCGCGTGCCAAAGGAAAATTACGTTCCTTATACGTCAATTATGAATTAGGTACTAGAATCAATACCATATCGATACCTAGAAGCATCATAGCTAGTTGTTGGTCCTTCAATGTAAGAGTCCTTGCAAATCCCATACTGAGGTTATTTTCTAACTTCAGTATAAGTATTATGATCTGTGACTATCGAACTAGCTGCACCAGTCAATGTAGCTTCACTAGGATCAGTTCCTTTAAACATCGCAACAGTTGATCCAATTAAAATTAAACTAGGGTGCTGACCCAGAACTAGTCTCGGATCCATATGCAGTATAAAGGTAGAGGCTTGACCCCATCTCCAAGTTTCAGGTAAATATTTCGATTCCTCGACCTCTTATAGGCCTCATGACCTATTTAGGTTAATTATTAATACAAGGGTCATATAACTTGTCCCCTTTTTAGTGACAAAAGCACATAATCACTGAAGGGACACTTCCATGGATACAAAAATTCAACATGTCATAATGCTAATGAGAAGAAATTAACAATCATAAAAATAAAAAAAATAATTAAACTATTGATCCAAAGTATTAGCATATAAACATTGCAACAAACACACGAGGAAAAGGCGAGATAACAAGGACAACACACGAAGAAAAAGATAGATAACAAACACGGATGCGGGGAGTTACAGTGTGAAGTTTGGGGAATCCAAAGAGTCTCAAGATGGCATGGTAGGCCTTCGATCGGGCATGTTTACCGTAGTATTGATGCCAAGGACAGATTTCCGATCCCTCAGTCAGGCGTTGAGAGCTGATGGGACATTTTCAGGTAAATATTTGTTGTTCTCTGAGGTTCAATTTCAGTATTTGAGGTTAACTTATTTACTGTGATGTCGGATCTGGTTTCTAGCTTTATAACTGAATGCTTTGCCCTGGGAGGTTGGGATTTAATGCATCTTTAGCTTGTTAGAAAATAAATAGATAATTTTGATACTTTCTCCACGAGGTGATAGCTTCTGAAATGAGAACTTTGTGCAAGATAATGAAGCCTTAAGCTCTATTTTGCAAAAGTGAGACTATCCTGAACAGTGGAGAGGCATCTTTAGCCGTATGGAAAATGAAGAGAGAATTGTGGCACCTACTTCGCGAGAGTGAGGCCATGCTACAAAATAAATGAGAATTCACATTTTTTAGTTAGGGAAATGAAGTCTTTGTGCAAGACCATGAAAGCTTTGAGCTCTATTTAACAAAAGTGACACTCTCCCGGGCTGTAAAGAGTGATATTTTTGACTGGCTTTGCCTCGGTTGAGCTCTAGGGGAAGTTAGAGGTCAATTTAAATAATCATTAAATTAAGAAAATAATTAAGGCATGCTTACAGAGACTTCGCACCTCAAGTGCATATATGGTGATTTCCCTAATTTGTGATTGGTTTGATGAAATTACAAAGTTTATAATAGATAATCAATGTATTGCTACACAGACTTCAGGACTGACATGGTTAATATGTAATTGTGTTTGATAAATTTCTTACAGGGCCTCAGATGATTTTTGTGCTCCTAAAAAATCATTACTTCTGATTAGATGTAAAAAGTGAACAATTTACATATAAAAAAGTTTAACTCACTAGAAAGCTATCTAAAAAAGAGCTTCTATCTAAGACTTCTTTTACTAATTCCTGCAAGCATTTTTGACAGGGTCATTTGACCATAGTGCATGACTAATACATTAAAAAAAACATTGTAACAAAATATCAGTGGCTTCCACATAGCACTATGGTCCTTATATGCAGTCTTTCTACCAACTTCGACCTGAAAATAGAGCAAAATTCCATCTATAATGTGAAACAACATCAGTACTCAAACCAGAAATATAAATATAAAGTCACAGGCCGTATCCTTGCAATGACCTCTCCGGGAGGCTTACACCTTTCCTGCTTTCCCATACTAAACCAGAGTTTTATGTCATCAGTAATCCATTTTTAGAAAGTCCAACCGTTTCTGAGTTAAATTCTCTGTAAATCTGATGGGATGACTGTGCCTCCACCATTTTAATCTTATCCATAATGGGCTGAGAGAACACATCCACCCTAAATCTACTAATCATCTAATTGATGTCAAAGTATTTCCAAAATACCTGGAGTTCAGTCATCTTCTCCACTACTGCTAGTCTTAGCAGAAATTCCCAGGTAAAGTTTCAATCTCTGACCAGACCTCACAGGCACCTATGCATCTAGTCAATAGGTGATCTATTGATTCTAGGGATTGCTTTTACGAAACACAACTACCAGGACTTGACCTACTATGCCCTTGGAGCTCTTCCCAAGATAAGGCCTTGTTTGGTGAGCCACATATAAACCTTAGCTTTATAGGAGCTTTGAATTTCCAGACCTTCTTCCACCACCAGGTTTCTTCTTCTCATGAATTATCTACAAACATAGATTTATATCCTATCCTTGGAGTATGTAACCCCAAGGTAAGATTCTTTGACCAGACTAAAGAAGCATCCTCTCCAAGCCTGATGTTATTCTTTTGAAACCGAGCTACATATTCCTTACACCTTTCTGCCTCCCTCTCTGATAACCTTAATTCTACCTCACTTTTACATACCTGCTTACAAATAATTGTGGAAATTGGATCTATTGTTTGTGCCAAGTAATGGATTCCCTTGTTCTGCAATGTGACAAACAACTCCTCAGAGAGTATATGTTCTTCACCACTTCCAACCCAGGGTTTTGTCCCTATACTTACTTTAACTCTGTTACCAACATTCCAAGCCATCCAGTTACCCACTAGTGGGAATGTCTGTACTATAGCCTTCCATATATTTGTCAGAATAGGCTTAACATCCTGCCTGATCTTGTCTTCCATTCACAATGGTTCTATATACTTATGAAGAATCTCTTGCCTTCGTAGGCTTTCCTTAGAACTAAACATCCATAGACTCTCATCTTCCTAAGCCTTACCAAAGGAATGCATGTTTTTTAAACCCAATCCATCAACTTAATTTGGTTTAGTTAGTGACTGCCACTTGACTAAAGGGATTACCTCTTTTTCTCTCTTAGCTGTCCACAAAAACTTGAAACATTTCTTCCTATTTGTCTCCAAAATTCCCTGAGGGATATATGCCAATACATGTCAATAAACTAGCTTTGCCTCCAAGACAGTATTGGCTAAAGTTAAATTCCCTCAAGGGAGAGCCATCTGTTGCACCACAGGGTAGTTCTATCTTATGATTTCTTATCCAACGACGACCTTTAGTTCCTTATTCCTGTGGTCATTAGATTTCAACAAAAGACCTAGATACTTGTTTCCATCTTGAAAGTCCACTTTATGAAAAGGGAAAAGCTGCAAAGTCTCTCTCACCTGTTCCTCCTCCACTCTATTAAAAGCTAATGTTGATTTCTGCATATTGATCTCCATACTTGAAGTTGTACTGTACATATTTAGAATCTCCTTTAGTTTTTTAAGAACCGTTTCGGATCCATCATAGAATGACAATACATTGCTTACAAACTACAAGTAATAAGTGGGTCAAATAAAAGGATCTCCCAAGATTAATGCCTCCTAAAGAGTGAGATATCTTTGCTTCTGATGAATTTCTACTTAATCTTTAAGCAATCATTAAAAACAACAAAGGGGTGAAAGGGAAACCTTGCCTTAGATTTCTGCTTGGTCTAAAGAAACCTAAAGATGAGTCATTGATAAAAAAAATGAAAAAGGCACGGAAAATAGCCACCCCATTATCCATTTCATCATTTGCATGGAAAATCCAATGTGAATTAAGGCAAGCCTCAAATAAGCCAGTGCAAGCTGCCATATGCCTTTGACAGGTCCAATTTCATGAAATGGTTTAGGGATATGAAATGGTATCTTACCCTCTAGAATTTCTTAGTTGTTACATATTAGACAAAAACTAGGTTGGTGCTAGGTTTTTCAAAGACATCAGTACATGTTGTCAATGGATTAAAAGAAAGAGAAAATAAGGGAATAGGCATTTCTTTTTAAAGTTGTAACAAAATTGTTATTATGGAAGATATTTCAACTTGTATTTATTAGATAATGCAATATGCATGCAAGGAATGGAGCTATTTATCAGATAATTTCCATTTTTTTATTGTCATCCTGAAAACAATCCGAACATTATTTCCAAGTTCGAAAGTGGAATGACAATTATACAAATAAAAGTTTATTTTCATTCCATGTTAAAGCCACATCATAACAAAGTGTCAATTCACTGAAATAGTTTCAACCATAATAATAGGATCATGATTCATAACCCTATCAAAATAACTGCATGGATTCATAATATTCACATGCTAAGCCCTAACATAACTATGCATTTACATTTCAATTATCTCAATAAAGCAATTCTATGGTAGGTTAGAAGCAACCATTGGGACAGCATGGCATGTTGGTGAGGTCTCTTTGCAGACGCTTCTGTTAAAACTCACTTTTAAGCATGATACTTGGTGTAGTTTATGAGGAGAACAGACTACAGAAGACGAGTGGATTTTTCCATGAGGAGAATAGAACAAGATAATACTTTTCATTTAGGTCACAATGAATATGTATTGTAATGGACGATGGATTGGTTTCATATACAACTAACTCTAACCAAGGCTCTAACATAGATGTTGTATGGGTCAACATTGTTGAATCTATGCATCCAAAAAATGATTTTAAAGATATCTTTCAAATACAATGTCTTCTTGTGATAAATAACTACTTTTAAAATGAAATGATTGAACTGCACATGATATGCATACATATAGGAATCTATATCTTCATGTATTGTTTTATTCATGTCATTTAATGCTAAAGATAAGAACATAAGTCTTGTTGGAGGTCAATCCACTATTATTCTATCAACCACAAACTAGCCCCTGGCACTTGGTAATATCCTGATCTGAGGATGTGAGTGATCATTCATTCCCACCTTAGAAGAAAGTACATTCTTCATTTCTTACCCACTTTAGAAGCAAGCATGATGAGAGATTTACCAAAAATCACTTTGGTGGAGGATAGTAGAGCCTACTACAGATGACACATTCACTGATAACTGTGGCCATTATGTTTAGTGTAATGTTGGGTCCTAATAGATGCCAATTTATTTAGGAAACAAAGTATTAACTACAATCAGTAGAAAATACTAACAGAAATCAGAGAATGCTCTATCCTTGTCATTAGGTAGAATGGTTTAAGAAGCAGAAAATCTATATGCGTTCATTTACTTATGGATGATGTGCCCTATTATTTTACTGGACAAGAACTATGGGGTTCTCTTGTATTTACATTGGTTTGCAGAAGTCCTAATTACTTTCCAGCTGAACTTATGTTCTGACATGCATAGAACTTGATTTCTACCTTCTTATAGCATCTGGACCAAAGTTGCCTATATTTCTTCATTCAAGGTATTACCCTTCACTGGCACAGGCTTTTAGAACTTGAGGCTTCAGCTCCTTCTATAGAGATTACTTCATTTTTCTTAATCCTTATCTTTAGAGCTTGCACAGGAAGTGACATATGGAGCAGAAAGGAGCAACAAAGAGATGTCAGGCAGTGTACTTAACAGTATATTAATCTCAGTAGACCTGAGTGAAGAGGGTAACCCCAGCATAGAGCTCACTCTTTAAGTTACATGGCTCTTGATGCATGCCCCGAGATATCTCTAGCTTCTTCTTCCCTTCTATGGCCATGGATGTTAGGACAGTTTCTACTTGAGCCTCACTATCATCTCCTAAGCATATGTTAAAGTCCAAGGGTAGCAGATCAGGTGATCTGCATGGCTTGATGATACTCCACAAAGAGAGATACAGATGGGATATTATGATATACCTTCAAAATCCCATCAACTGTTTTTGGATAATAGTGGACATTGATATAATCTCCTTCTTTCTTGGTGATCTATCTAAATTTTTATCTCATTCCCCAACCTAGTTTCAAGCCACCATTTTCATCATTGTTTAATGCCCAGCTCAATTTACTTTCAGCTGCAAATTAGTTCAATTTCTCATAAACAATTTTGACTGAAACACATAAAAAATTTTACAACTTTAATGAGCAGTAATAAAAACATAGTCACATATAAAAAGTTTTACAACTTTAATGAGCAGTAATAAAAACATAATCACACATAAAAAAATTTAGACTAAGAAATTATTAGTCAAACGATCCAGGAAAAACCCCAATCTTCGGGGAAAACCTGTTCTTCAGAGAGAGAATTTTATTTTCTTTTATAAAATTAAAGTACAGAAAAAATAGAGATAAACTTATCTTCATCACAGTGCTCAACAAATTGAATGAATTTTTAAATTTCTTTCAACCAACTTCCTAAAAAACCGTGCCAAACTGACCATATGGACACTCTTGATTTCTGTGCTTCCTGCTGTACGGACCTATACAGAACTTGATTTCTATGCTCCCTGCTGTATGGACTGCCTCATAATTCATCACGGGGGCTTCACTAATTGACCAATATCCTATCACGTTAGTTCATATTGGGGGTTTTTAAATTATAAAAAATTGAACCAATATATTGCAGGTATTGGGGGGGATGAGGGGTTTAAGTTGGGGGTAGGTAGGGTGGTTTATAAGGATTGAGGTATAAAAATGGGTGGGGAGGAGGTTTTAAGTCTTGGAAGGGGGTTTCAACAAAAATACTTTGTGGCAATATCTCTGGAAATTAAGGGTATTCTTTAATATCCCATGATTGCACATGCTATGTGAGAGGTTCACTAAGTGAAGTCCCCATGTAATTCATGCCTAGAATACTGTAAGGTACTATGTACTGCCTTGAAATTTTTTTCCCAGAAGACTGTACGGACTGCCTCGATATTTATTCCCAAAACGGTCTCGAAATTCGTGTCACTGCTATACAGAACAACAATAAATGCTGCTATACAGACCTTGATTTTCATGCCCAAAAAACTCCTTGGGATTCATGTTGTATGGAAATGCCTTTAAAACTATTGTACTGGGAATTGTGCCCACTCCTGCCCTCCCTTAGTCTCTGATTTCTCCTCTCTTTCTGCTCTCCAAATCTCATGGATGAAAAAGAATGAGTCTCTCATGCCTTCCCTTTCCTTTTTGGTGTCTAATGAGGAAGATAAATGGTCATCTAATTCAAGGGCCCACAATGATTTATATGGATGGATAAGATTAAATGTATATTTAATTCTCACTAAAATTAATTTCACTCATCTCAATTAAATTTATCAAAAAGTCACTTTAATCTCTAAAGTGAAAATTAAAATGCATCTCAAGTCATTAATTGCAAGGGTCATGTTAATTTCCCATTTTAAGTGACTTAGGCAAAAATCACTAGGGGAACACTTTCCTAGGTACAAAAATCAACAATCTAGTATCGTATCCTATGCATTCAATTTGTTGCTGTACAATTTTTATTGAATACATTTCTTGCGTTATATGCAATACGGACAGATTTGGAAGCACATTGTGTGTTCTTTCTTGTAAGGTGTAGATTCTAAATTGTATGTTATACTTTGTCCATATCGTTTTTGTAACCACCCTTTTACTACATTGAAAAGCATTCAAAATTCTCCAATTTCTCTATATCTCTGTATATTTGATTTATGGTTGTTTAGGCTTTTAGTTCCGTCTGTTTCCAAATAATCTTTTTAGATTCATTGACATGACATTGAAGATATTCGATTTCTGCTTTTTCATGTAGCACACAAACTGAAACAATCAGTTTAAGATTGCATAGTGTTACATGGTTATGCTCAGTGCGCTGAGATTGGATATTGTGTGAAAAGGTTATTTTGTGTGTGTTTATTTTTTTGAATTCATTTGATTAGATAGGCTATAACAAATCCATACAAGAATGTATGTGGATGTAAAGTATTATGGTGATGTTGTTCCTTCTGAGTTTGGCTAACTCCCTATATTCTAATTTTCTTTGACTACTGGGAGTGAGTGTTATACCTTATTATTGTTGGGCACATCACTTTGTTGGTATAATAAAAGTGGAGCTATAAGTCTATATTTTCTTGCCTGTGTTTCATCCATGTTGTGCAAAAACATCCACAGAATCCAATGCTGGGTCGCTGTGAGATCATAAATGGACAGGTGACATTAATAAAAATATCAATTGGATAGAGCTTGTGTTTTTATGCTGAACATCTTGCTGTTCTTAGGATACATTTCTGCAGTGGTTAATTATGAAACTGAAGACTTTTAACTTACCAGGATTTGATTTTATGTGATGGAACGGGTAGGTAAATATACATGGATGACATACTATGAAGTTTACAATGTGGTTCTTAAAATTGGATCTGTTATTCGAAGTCGTGGTCTTGGGCCGGTAAGTGAAGGATGTAGTGGTTGATGCAGTTATTTCCCCTTTTCTCAATAACTAGAGTAAATTGGAAAGTTCTCTCACTTCTTTCATTTTGTACTCTACAAAAAGGTCCCATTCATGGGTCAAGTTGTTGAATCTAGAATTTTCATCTTTTGGATGGATCCTTCCTTATAAACTTGGAAGAAGAAAGTCCTTGTTGCAAGAATATTCAAGCTATTATGCTTATATACTTCACACTTTCAGTACGAAACTTCAATCCCCTAGGTATAGTCATATTGGCACCAAACATGGTAAGTTCACTTACTAATCTGGTATGAAATCTTCTTATCTATCTCACAAGGATTTAGAATAGGGTCTTATTTGATATTTTTCAAAGTAAACCCTCAAAAGATGAAAAGGTATGCTGGAGATTATAGTTCACTTCTTGTTGGGTGGTGAAAGTCTTGACCAAACAATCCGTTATCCAATCAATGAAGGATGCTGAATTAAATAACTCTTTCTCAAATCTAGTTTGAAGACATATTGAATCATGTTCTTTATACAAGTTCTAGGTGGTACAGTTATAACAGAAATTGGATTCTATCTTTCAATAACTATGAGACATTTAGACCATTAATAGTGCTGAGATGCACATATTTGTTGGGCTATAGGGCAGACCCGGGCTTTATACCATTAACTTCGCACCAACAAAAGACCCACAGTGTTGGCCCTTTCGGCAACAACCTGCGAACAGGTTGCAGTCTCACCCGAAACAGCTATGGGGTGCCGCAGAATCAGGTTTCTGCAAGCAGAAGAGGGATATTACTGTACCTTTAGCTTCTAACACTTATAATCATAAAATGCAGAGATTTAATAGTTACTTATTTAGCTTCGCGGTTAGATAAACAAACAGTGCCTTGCTTAACCCTTTACTGGGAATTCCAACGAAGTTAGTATTTAGCTGTGATCTTACTTATCAGTTAGATATTTATCAATGCATAAAAGAACATAACAACAACACAACAAAAACCACAACACACGATATAACGTGGTTCACCCCCAGTTTAGGGGTTACGTCCACATAACTATGTTTTATTCAACTCTTTACAAAAACCACAGTTCTGATCTGCGCACTCAGCTGCAGATCCCTTAAAGTCCTCAAAGCCGCGCACACAGCTGCAGATTTCCTTAATCACCCAAAACCCTCTGCGCACATAGCTGCAGAGGTCGTCCACGCACACAGTTCGGACTTAACCTTCTTACAAACAAACCTTAGCTTCGCATCAATTCATCTTACATCAAAAGCCTAAACTGACTTCTTTACAAGAGTGCTTATTTATAGTGCACTTATTACAAAACCATGGGCTTAAACCATGGGCACCCCGAAGCCTAAACCCTGGACTTAAACCATGGATTTATTACAAAAAGAAGGTTTTTACTCAACCCCGACACCCCTAAGACTGTTTTGAGTCGTAACTCCGCTTACAACTTCCACAAAAACCGTGGAGTTACCAAAATTAGGGACCGTTAAGGTGCGTGCCCCAACAGGCCCCTAAGACTCACCAGTGTCCCGTCCCAGGACACTCTGCTGTTTTTCAGGTGGGAGAATTTTGTTGGCGAAGATAGTGAATTGCTTGTTGAGGCTGCGCATGATAATGTTAGCTGCTTGCTCCTTCTCCACCAACTCCTGCAATGTTGTCGTTGAGGCTTCGCTAGCCTTTTCTCATGCAAATGCATCGAACTCCTTGAGAACTGTGAGATGGCTGTCCACATCAGTACTCAATTCTAAGGCCTCGTTGATAAGGGGTTGCATATCATTTTCCAGCAGTGTTGCTTGCTGGAGTTCCTTGCTTTGTTTTACCTTAAGCATTTTCTGCGTAGGGGGCAGGGTCTTAATTTCCACTTTTACTACGTCCAATTCTGCTTTTCGCTGCTTGACGGTTTCCTGCAGCTTTTGTACTTCGGGGTTTTCTTGCAGTGTTTTCCAGGCGTCGACGCTTTCTTCTAGCAACTTGGCTGCGCTGCCAACGATATCTGAGATTTTTTTTGCTGAGGCCTGATTGTCTGCATGGCGCTGCTCTCTAACCTTTGGTGGAATTTCTGGGATAATGCGGAGTTGAAGCTCTACAATTTGAGCCTCATGCTCTGCTTTAAGATTCTCTATTTCACTGCGAGACTGTTGTGCATAGTCTTTTAGTTTGGAAATTCTTTGCTCCGGTTCTTCCTCATTCTGGATGTCGAAGTCAGGAAGACTTTGACATGCCTCCTCCAATACTCGCACCAATGTGAACTTCTTACGTTCTGCGTCGCTCTTTCTCTGCTCTGCTTCCTCTAACTGTGCTGCGAGGCTATCATTCTGCTTCCTGGTATTTTCCAACAGTATTTGTGAGTGGTGGTATTGGGCTTGGATTTCCTTCATGATGGCTGACTAACAGAGTTGTAATTCCATCATGGACATCTTATTGTAATCTATTCCAACTATCATGCTCATCTCTGCGCAAGATGTTGTGTCGGTTATGATGAGTGCAGCGCTTGAGACTTTTCCCCGATGTTCTCTAACCGACCATTGTCTTGTGTATGGCTGCGCAGGTACTGGGGCACTACTTGCCGTAGCTCCCGTCGCTGATTTTTCTGCTAACTCCTTCAGCTCCAAGATTTGCTTTGTTACACCAGTGATGGCATCAAGATGTGTATCTGCAAACTTTGACCATTTCTTGGTGAGAACTTCTGTGGATTTCGGCAGAGCCTAATCAAGCTCTTCACTTGTCAGGGTAGGCTCTTCGTCAATATTCTTGTCTTTCGACGCTTTCATTTTCTTTCGGGACTGAAGTTTGGTCACTTCTTCGGCCTCTGGTGACTTGCGCTTATCTAGCCTATTAGGGTCTGAGATAGTTTTGACCGACTCCTCTTCTTCTCCTTCGTCTTCGCCATCTCCACCCTGGTCGGTTTCACTCTACTGCGACTCAGTTTGCTCTTCGATGTCCTCTGGGGGATCTTGTTGCTGCATCTGACCAGGGCCAGCGCCCACATTGGTGACAGGAGGGATTGGGATGCTGGGCTTTGTTCCTTCATCCTTCAGCCATTCAACCGGCCACTGCTGAATTACCACGAGGATGTCGTCTTTGGTCACCACATATGGCAACTTCCAGCATGCCTTCTTCTGATCTGCGCGAGCCTGGATAAAGACATTGTGCATGTCGGCCCTGAAGTTGGCCACTCCATCATATTGAGAGAATAGCTCATTACTGAGCCGCAGGGTCTTGAAAATCTCATATGAGATACTCATGGCATAAAAGGCGAACACAGTGTTCATCATCTGCTGGGATGCTTTGTCCTGCGACACCCAGAGTGATGCGTACCTCGCTGCACCTGACATGCTTAGAGGTACATCAATAAAATGCACCTTGGTGGGCTCTTTCCACCCAATCAGGGAAATCAGTACGATTAGACATGAATAGTGAAAGGGTCAACCTTTTTCCTGCGCGTCGTGGGTATCTTCAAGAAATTCCTTCGCAACAATACTTACAATTGGGGCAGGCACTTCATATGGTCTGCACTTTCTCATCAATTTGTAGGCTAAGAGTTCAACTGCAAAGCGAATGTTGTGATGCTGAATGGCCAAGGTTTGATACCCTCGTTTCCCCTTCGTCAGCCCGAAGCGTTCCTTCATGCTATGTACTAGATTCACATCTTCATGCTTTCCCAAAACTCAATGCTAGGGTCAAGTCCTTCCTTCGGTAGGCCCATAATCTGGTGAATGAGTTCTCCATTGATAGCGATTTTCTAGTTTCCGATCAATAGGTACCCATCGTGTACCAATGCCAATAATTGTTTGACCACCACGGTTACCTGTGTTCTTCGTTTGAAGTGGGGCACATCGAGCATCTTCAACAAACCAGCTTTGTCCAAGCCAGTAGCCCACTGTTTTACTTCAAATAATGTCGCTCCAGTCTCCTGATAGCAGACAGAGTGTAAGTATGTCCCAGGTGTGAATTGTGGAAATTTCCCATGATCATTTGTATCGTGGTCAACATACTTGAGTCGGTCTATTTTCCCTGTCATTGTCCCGACCAATTGCACACCCGGTGGCAACGAAGGGGTGCGTAATGTGAACTTCTTTGTCCGCCAAGGGAGCTGAACTCCTGGTCGAACTGGCAGAAGATAAGGTGGACGCTGCGGTGCAATGTTCTCATCTTCTTCAAATGGGACCTCTGCTGAGCCGGACAAATTCATCTCAGGATCCTCTGGTGTTTTCCCTGATTGCTGGTGTCTGTCTTCGTTCCGCTTCGAACGAACTTCAGGTTTAAATTTTTTTCTGGTAGAGTGTGTCTGCATTGGCTAGGTTGGTGCTAGTCTCTTCATGGGTTGCAGATGTAGGTGGGTGGCTGAAAAGGTGCGACAGACCCTCCTGTTCAAATTCTCTCACTAACTTCTGAAGCTCGCTATCAGCTGACATGGATGCAATTGTAAAACTCAAGAAATTGCAGAATGCAAACGTCGTGGGTGTGGGCGTCTTCTTATAGAATCCATCCATGACATCTATGATAACTGTGCATTGATTATACCAAATCTGACATAGATCTTGTCCAAATGGTGGTAGATTTTCCAAGATCTCATTAATATAGGCAGTAACTACAGGTAGCGTACCGACGCCGCCAATTTTGATTTCTTCCAATGGTCGTATTTTAATCTTCGACACATATTTCCTTCTTCGGCACAAGCAGTGACTCTGGTTGCACCAAAATAAGGACATTCGACATTTCCTGATACCAGCGTCAACCTGGCTTCGAACTTCAACCCACGACAGAATGTCTTCCACCACCTCAAGAATTCTTTTCATTGTTGAGAACCTTGTCAGAGATAGGTCCTGATATTCATGGAGAAGTTGGGTCACTTTGCTCACCATTTCGTCATCCCAATAATCTCCACTAGCAGCGTACTTAGGGTTTTCTTCTGACCCAATGTTTACGGTCCGTGTCTTCAGGGGCTAAGTCACTTCAGGTGCTTCAACTGCCGGCCCATGTACTTCGCAGTAGCCTTCTGACTAAGGAATGTTAATGTTGCGCAGATCGTCATCCTCGTCAATTGCGAGGTTATAACATTCTACTGCATTGGCTTCTTGTGCCTTCCAATCAGGTTGGTATTCTATTATCTCTTGATCATCAAATACTTTAGTATGGATCAACCTAATAGCTGCGTCCAAAGCAGAAGAAACCTCATTAATAGAAAATGTCAGCACAAAACTATCAACAAGGCAATCCCAACTTACAGTACCGTGGCGAAGCTCGACCTCCACATACCAGTTCTTTACTATAGGTTCCAGGGTGTGCACAAACCTATGTACCCATTCTTCACGAGGTACATGCTTCCATGCCTTGTAGCATTGCTCCAAATGTCCCTGAGGATTAGTCTTACCATTAAACCTGCTTTGCACCTCCTAAGGTTGGTCCCTGAATCTTAGGTAAAGGGACTTCTGGCACGCTTCCCAACTATGAATGTACTTTTTGTGACCATTCCACCATCTGGCTGCTGTGGCTCTGAATGCTGAATCTAGAGTCTCCATTTTCTGTGAGTCTGGTACCTACTCTGAGAATTGCACAATAAACTCTTCTGGGTCTGTCGAACCATAAAAAATGGGTAAGGTTCTTGTTTGTGAGCCAAGCCATCTGAGAGACTTGGTAATTCTGGCACATCGATGGCCATGTAGCTCATACAGTCTATTCTGCCAATTCTCTAGGCCATCATCTGAATCTGTCATGCAGGAGCTGTCACACTGCCAATCCATGATACCTTCAGCAGTAGGATCAACATAATATTTTTTTTTTGCCGTGATATTGTAGATGTGGTGCAAAACATCCTATTCTTCATCTCTTACTGGCTCTGTGTATCTCTCTCCTTGAGAAGGATCCAATGGGACTATGAATCTCAGTCCTTTCCCTTCGAAAGCCATCTGTCTCTTCTTCAGGTTGATTACTGCATCATTATCTATTTCCCATTCAATGCCTAGTAATGCTGGATAGGGGTTGATGTCATCAATTATTTCAATTACCTCAAAGTCTGCTAAGGTATTGAATCCATCAATATCTACTGATACACTAGGGAGTCTTTTTAGGGGCACAATCTTCTGCTGATTGGCTAATCTCAACTGTATAGGGGACCATTCCAGAGTAGGTTTTCCCATTTGTTCCCATGTATGCTTAATTAAGACATTTACTTCTGATCCTAGGTCCAGGATGACATCAGTCATTTCATACTCTCCTATCTGAGCATTCAATCTCATTTCCCTACCAGTTCTTCTAACTCTATGAACAGTTTTTTCCTTACCAGAACTTTGCTGAGGTTTGCAAGAAGCAATAACTTTCTGCAACTCATTTAAAGCATTCTGATTTCTCAAGAGCTTCATACAACTCTGTAAAAAGGAGGACAGTGTAGTTACTTTATCTGTCGAAGCTTCTTGCGACTGTAACTGTTGCTGAGGTTGTTGCACAGGTACTACTGATGTGTTGGTGTCAGCAAAGTCTCTCTTGGCTTCCATAAACGTCTCTTTTTCTCTTTCGACATCAAATGCAGGGATTTTTTCTGGTGCCTTCCGAACCCAAGCCTCGGCAGGATGTTTCTCCTTGTTTTGCACTTCTGTCGTAGCGCCACTCCTGGTAACAAAATTAATGGCTGGGACAGGTCGTTGCTCCACAACAATTAGCTGAATATTCCGAGTAGGGGCACTATTTATTTCTTGAATCTTCGCTATCAGCTGTGGGCATTGCTCAATCACATGTCCGACAGCTCTGCAATATCGACATGTCGTAGTTGGGTTCCGACAGTCTCTAGCGAGATGTCCTACCTGGTTACAGTTATAGAACCCAACCTGGCCTCGACCTCTGCCAACCATACCACCACGACCATGACCTCCAAAAGCTCTGCGACCTGATGTACTACCATGGTAACCATATCCATCATTGCCTTGGCCATCATTTTGTACTCGATAAGCATCGTAAGTTTGTTCTCTCATGAGGTCAAAGCTACGACACTCATCTTCGTTGTGTCCCACTGATTTACAGAACTTACAATAAGGGTTCTTAGGGACTTGCACATACCTCTGTAGAAGATAGCAGTCTTCAGGTCGATGCTGGCCAGTTGTCCTACAGATCTCACAATATAGAACACTAGGGTTGAACGGGTTTGGTGCACCAGAATTCAGGAAATTTCTTACCGCATGACACTGTTCCTTATTGTGACCCTCTGTCCAACATCGTGTACACCAAACCTCTTCGTGACTAGCTTTCCCTTTTTTCATATCGCGAAGCTCCAGAGCCATTGCTGCCAACTGTGCTTGTATTTGAGTGATACCAGAATTATCTTCGACCAGGGCTGTTTCAAGCTTCATAGTGATTTCCAAGGCCTCCTGTTGATCTGCAACCTTCTATTGCATGAGTGGAGTCCTGATGTGGGGTAACAGAGCTACGATGAACCATTCCTTATGCTGCGCTAGTCTAATAGTGAAACTGACTTGATCTAGAAGAACTTTGAAACTCTGATCAAAGTCCCACACTGATTCTCCTCGCCTCTACTGGATTTCCTTTAGTTCAGTGATACATTGTGACTCTGATTTAGGCTTCTTAAATTCCTTTATCATTGCTACTTTTATATCAGCCAAGACATGGTTCTGAGTGCTGGAAAACTTCATGAACTAGGTCAGAGCGTAGTCTCTGAAAGAAGTAACCAACTGCACTCTTTTTGTATCTTGATCCATAATGTTCTTAGCAGTCCACACTGCTTTGCATAAAAACCAGAACTTTTATGGATCCTCTGATCCAGTTCCTTTGAAAACAGGGTGCTTAATGTCGTCATTCATATGGGCCATCGTGGGTCTAGGGGGGAGGGAGGGGTACTAGTAGTAGGCGGAGGGGAACTTACTGGGGTAGACTGACCTGTGACATGAATACTCAAGCTAGGGTTACTTTCAGACTGCGACGGGTTCTCCGGGATAATAGGTCTTCGCTGCGGGGTTACCGGAGGGTTTCCAACAGAAGGGGTTTCTTCGGGCTCTGAGACTACTGGACTTACGGGGTTAGACTCGGTATTCTGACCTAAGGTATAGGACTCAAAATTTCTCTTGTACCGTTTGCCACTTTGCAGCAAACCACTTTTCTCGTCGAAGGTACTTTCACTTGCAAACATAAGTTATTAGTGCTAAATCTAATAGTCTGATTCAATGAGCAATATACCTTTTTCAGCCAATAGCATTTTAATTCTCAAACTAAACGAATTCAAGTACTTACCCCTTGGTCCTTTGAAGAACTGTCGTTTGGCTTCGCTGAAGGACATACTTGTGTCAATGGTGAACTTCGTCACAAATGCTTCAAGGGTTTGCGTTGTCCAGAAATCAACAGCGCATGATATCTCATTGTTCACCCTTTTCAGTATATTAATTCTGATGGGGGTCCAATCAGGAAACTGACGTTCTTGGAAGTTCATCCTTCTCTCTGTGAACCTGGATAACCACTGGTGCAACTCTATGTGGATACTACTAAAGAAAATTTCATACACATCAGAAAAAACATACCTTTGTAAAAAGTCGTTTGCACTACGACGCGGATCTTTGTTCTCTTGTACAGCAAAGTTCAGATAAGTCTCTTCAATCCAATCACCGATTTCGTTCATTAAGGGTCTCCAAAACATAGTCCTCGAGGTACGATGTAAACCCCTCTTGAGCAGATACTGAGTTCAACCAGAAACAGAACCAATTTGTTGGGCTATAGGGAAGACCCGGGATTTATACCATTAACTTCGCACCAACAAAAGACCCACAGTGTTGGCCCTTTCGACAACAACCTATGAACAGGTTGCAGTCTCACCCGAAATAGCTATGGGGTGACGCAGAATCAGGTTTCTGCAAGCAGAAGAGGGATATTACTGTACCTTTAGCTTCTAACACTTATAATCATAAAATGCAGAGCCTTAATAGTTACTTATTTAGCTTCATGGTTAGATAAACAAACAGTGCCTTGCTTAACCCTTTACTGGGAATTCCAGCGAAGTTAGTATTTAGCAGTGATCTTACTTATCAGTTATATATTTATCAATGCATAAAAGAACATAACAACAACACAACAAAAACCACAACACACGATATAACGTGGTTCACCCCCAGTTTATGGGTTATGTCCACATAACTATGTTTTATTCAACTCTTTACAAAAACCACAGTTCTGATCTGCGCACTCAGCTGCAGATCCCTTCAAGTACTCAAAGCCGCGCACACAGCTGCATATTTCCTTAATCACCCAAAACGATCTGCGCACATAGCTATAGAGGTCGTCCACGCACACAGCTAGGACTTAACCTTCTTACAAACAAGCCTTAGCTTCGCATCAATTAATCTTACATCAAAAGCCCAAACTGACTTCTTTACAAGAGTGCTTATTTATAGTGCACTTATTACAAAACCATGGGCTTAAACCATGGGCACCTCGAACCCTAAACCCTGGACTTAAACCATGGGTTTATTACAAAAAGAAGGTTTTTACTCAACCTCGACACCCCTAAGACTATTTTGAGTCATAACTCCGCTTACAACTTCCACAAAAACCATGGAGTTACCAAAATTAGGGACCGTTAAGGTGCGCGCCCCAACAATATTACAGCCTAGTATGGAGGAGATTCTGAGATTGTATCATCAATCCATCCATTTGTTTGTGGCTGAGGAATTTGCATAGTGTTTAGTGCTAAAGTCACTGAGATAGGCCAAAAAGGAGGTGGAGAACCTAATTGTTCAACTTCATCCTTTTAGGATCTAGAGAGGTCCCTCAAGGTATTTTGTTTGTGAATGATTAGCTTGTGCATGTATAAAGCTAGACATCTATGATCTGGATAGATTATTGATCAGGAAGAAAGTGTCAGCAGTCAGGTGTCATCTTTTGGTTATTATTATCCAATTGATATTTTAATACTTTGGACATGCTATGTTGTTTTATCAGCTCTCTCAAACACATAAGTATGAGAATTAGGACAAGCAGATAAAAATCTGCAGCACCTCACTGAAAGAAATTACAAAGAATCTAGATCAAAACTTCATTTTTCTAACCCTACAGTGAAGTGCTCGGCATCTCATTTATATAACAAGAGATGACAGGTCTACAATGAATGTAGACACCTTGAGTGGTGCACCTCTCTAGAAGAGATAAAACCCTAACCATGATGAAAGAGCCTACTAGCGAAGAGTACGACCTCATGCATGAGTTCACCCTAACTAGAAGAGAATTTCGCTAAAGAAAACTAAAAGCATACAAGAGAATCTCTCTCTCATGCAATACGCCTCCAAACTGAAGATGTTCCTCATGCATGCACCCTATCTATCTTAGGAACTGCACCCTTTGTAGATAGAGCATGCATGCATCCTACTCACCCACTCAATGTCTACAAGACTGCTGCACCCTCATTATAATCTCTAATGCACCTCCCTCATAAACTGCAAAAGATCTCCACAAGGATCAAGGATGGAATGTCTGCTAAAATTTTTGCTTCTGAAGAAAAACACCTCAAAGCAACATGGTAAAAAAACTAACAGGGTTTGCTTATATGAAAGGTCTGTAATCGTGTTTCTCATATTTTTATGGACATGATTTGAACACTGTCATAGTGTTCAGAAGTTGTTTTTATTTAAACAAATATATTTGCAGAGACTTACCTTTAGTTCTTGGTTTTGACCATAGACCCTTGCTAATATGGAGGCAATATATATACTGAAAGAACAGATGTGGCTTCAATGTCATTTGGTATTGTCTGTGTTGGAATTTCTAAAGATAGCTTTCCAATCTCTGTCCCTCAAAGTAACTCTGTTGTTCAAAGAAATAGGGAAGTGAATGTTGTTGCTCTAAATAAAAGTAGTAGAATGCTTTTAGGAAACCATGTTAAGAATCTGGTGTGTAATATCCTTCCAGAAGTTAATATGAATGGCTCAGATGTTGGAGAAAACAGTATAATTTCAAACATATTGTCTTTGAATTTTGATTTAGATGATAATATATTAAATAGTACTCACAATTTAGCAAATTTTATCCTTGTTGAGACTGATAAATGCAATGGGATGTCAAAGGAAATATCAAGTTCATGGAAGTCTCAGAATAGCAAGCAGTCAAGATTTTTATTTGCAAGGTCAGAAGGTTCTATCGAAATATCAAGCCATTATTGCACTCCCAATTTGGCATCATCTAGGAAATTGTAGAGGGAGTGGGAAAATGGACAAGATGTTTTGGAAAGCACAAATGGACATGAACTATTGAATATTAATGGACTATCTAATAATGCTTCTGGCCCAAAGGTGCAAGGGTTTCAGAGTACTTCAGAGGGAAGCACATTTTTGGTTCTTTCAGAGGCCAAGGGTGAGTTTTGTCTTCTTTTGTTGTTGGATATTAGTAATTTTATTTTAATAATTGTGTTTTACCTCTTGCTAATATGGCATTTATAGATTTTTTTTCCTTTTATCCAACCATTTTAATCCTTTGTATTTTTCCAAGTTTGTTATCTATGGATATAGACTTATTTTTATGGATCTAAATACAAGTGATAACCATTTTCAAATGAGGCTATCTTTTAATATCTAAGACTGCATAGGGGATGTCCCTAAGTTGCATCGGGACATTACCAATGTCATGTAGGATTGTCAGATATCCCTATAATTAGCTTTAGTTACAGGGAAAATTGTACATAGCTCTCAGGAATTAGTTTATCATAAATACTAGTTACTAGTAAGTTGTAATAGTAATAATTATGTAGTTTGTAGATTGATATTTATCATAAATTTGTTTGAATATCATCATTGTCAAGGAACAACAACTTCTTAAAGGGTGCTAGCTCAATGGTAGAGCGCCTGCCTAATTATAGGTAGGAGGTTGGTGGTTCAATTCCTTCGTGCCCTATCATAAATTTGTGACTACAAAAATGACTAAATTCACATATATACAACTATTAGTAGCTAATTTCCTGTATCTTAGTCGTATTTAGCTTAGTTATTAATATGTTAACATCTAGTAGTTTATTTAGTCGCATATTTGGTCATTAATGGTTGCAATCAGTGAATAAATCAATGACTAACACAATGACTAAATCATTAACTATAAATGACTAAAAAAATGACTAAATCATTGACTCTCAATGACTAAAGCATTGTCTATCAATGACTAAATCAATGACTACTAATTCAAGCTATTAATGACTAGTGAAATACGACTAGCTATAAGATAGTTGAAATTTTCTACTATCAGTCACCGACTCAAAAATAGTCGTTTATAGCATGATTTTAGTCATTCTTTTAGTCATTAATTTCTCATTTTATACTAGTGTCTGTCCCACAGAACCCAAGTGTCCTCTGTGTTATGTGCGATGTTGCACATGAATGGATTGATGGACTTGATGGATTGATTTCCAGTTGCGCATCCTCTTCCTACTAGGTGTTTAGCATGTTTTTCTGACAGGTGGCTTGCTTTTTTTAACTACACTTCTATCTGTTGGCCTAAACGACTGGTGCTAATATATTTTTTTGTGCACGGTTTCACTTTCCTTCATTGTAGTTCATTTCTCTCAATTCGGCATAGCTTCCCAGGATTTTGTGAAAGTTTCTGTCCAACATTTTTTGTGGGTTTAGGATAATATTTTCTTGATGGATTTTGTGGCTTTAGGATCACAGTTTGTGGGGTCAATTTGGTCCTTGTTTTGTTTCACTGCTTCTTCAGTCGATGGAATACACTTTCCCATGTCCCTTCAACCACATTAATGGTTCATCAATGCATTGTTTCTCCATTAACGGGTGTACATCTTAATTTTATTCAGACATGGGCCTATGTCTTAATTTTGGCTCACCTTATGACGATTTGCAAAATCTCTATTATCCGCATTTTCTACTACACTGCCTTTGCTTTGCACATATAAACAAGCCTTCAGGAAACTGCTATTTCTTACTGTTTTCCTTTTCTTTGCTTATATTGATTTTTCCGGGCTTCATTTACACTAGAGAGTTTCCAAAAGAGGTTTTCTCAAATTGTTAAATTTGCAGTTATTGCTTCAGTCTACTTAAATGTTTTGAATATTCGTTGTGGTAGAAACTTTTTGCCTCGTATTCAACCTTACAAACAGGTTCTATTACTGTCTTTGAATTTCCGCAATTCTATTTAACTCATGGTATATAGATATATGTCTAAATAGGTGTTTTAAATGTGAATACAATTATAGCTCTGAAACACCCTTATGAGACTGAAACACCCTTTCTCTATTTTAATTGAATGTGACTCCTACTCTTTTGCAAAAATCCAATGACTTGTATTGGTTATGTGGCTTCATAATGTTGTAATACTCATGCTATGTCAATAAAATAATAGGTATCAGTTTTTAGGCTAAATGAATATGTTTCTTATGAGATGGTGAAACACCCTTGGTCTGTTTTAATTGAATGTGACTCCTACTCTGTTGAAAATGGATTGTGACATGTATTGGTTATGTGGCTTCATAATGGCGTAATACTCACGCTATGTCAATAAAATGATAGGTATCAGTTTTTATGATGCACTTGTTTTAGGTAAGGAACTCAGCCTATAGATGCAAGGCCACTATAATAGTGGCCGCTTCCACATTCCGCATTCTGCTTTCCACAGTGTGGAATACAATGATGTTTTCTTTTTCAGCTCATCAAGGAAATCTATTCCCAACTTCCAGCTTTTGCCTATGTGGATTCCATAATTTTCATTTTTCTGTTAGATTTTTATCAATTATGACAGTATTATCTTAGGATATTATCTGATAAAATAACATGCACAACAATTAATCACAAGAAACAATAGACACAAATATTTTCCTCTGGGAAACCATAAAGGAGAAAACCCTGCAACTTTCTCAGAGATAGAATAAGCACCAATGGTAGTAGTAAAACCCAAAGACAGTAAGATGATCTTTGACAACTATTCTCTCTCTTATCCTAGCTCCTTCTCTCTCACTCATGTGCTACAATTGAGTGTGAGTGACTGTGTGATAAATAGAGAGGCTCACTATCTATTTATACTAGTTTTCGACTTGACAATAACTTACCAAGGCCAACTTCTCTAGGAGAGTCTAATAACCCTAGTTCCCCAAAACTATGGGGACTTTGACCCTTGATCAACTAGGAGGATTAACCTCTATGAATTTACATGACTTTTTTACATTATTGATTCTTCCGATAGGAACATCGGAGTATTGCATGACTCAATTACATTACAGATACTTCCCGATAGGAACATCGGGGTACAATACATAAAATATACAAGTCAATACATTCCGAAGTTACAAATACATCAACACTCCCTCTTAACTAGGAAGGTATTCTCTTGACACAATTCATCAGCACAAGTATTCTTATATGGATCAAGTCAAGATCATCATCAAAACTGGATCATCATCAAAGCTAGATCATCACTGTGTTAGTTCTAGAAATTGTTCTCAGACTACTAGAAGAACAAGCCAACACAATCTCAAATAAAAATAAAATAAAATTGGTTTTAAGAGTTTTGGTCTATGGTTTTGGTTTTAAAAAACTTCATCATCAAGGAGGAAATAAACATCCACAAGCTAATACAGAACTGAATCATGCAAGTTAGATAAACTGGGGATCAAACACATCCCAATAAGCCATAAACATTACACATGAAATGTTAATTGCACCCATAGGCTACAAGCATTTACATGAATAAACCTTTAAACAAGAAATGAAATTGTAGACTAAGAAATCAACCAGATCAAAAATGAAAAAGCATGACAAGTAAAATGGATTATCAGTTTATATATAATCAATAATAGTCATCCACTTACATAAGAGTTATAAGTGCTAGCTTGAGATATCAAATCTTCAAAAGCCTCTCCTTGGGGGGAAATTCCCCCCCAAAATTGCATGTTTGTCTTCATTTTATCATTACAAGGTAAAGTAGTTTCATAACTACCTTGTAGGTCGAAATTTGAAACAGTTACATCAATTAGTTACATGATAACTCAAAATCTTTAAAGACAATTAACACAAAAATAACAAATCGGATTTGGGGAAATTTGACGAATTTCTGAAAATTTAGGTCTAAAAGACTCCTTCATATCCCTCGATTCGGGACACCTGTGCAAAAAATGAGAGATGTTTTTTTAAATGAGTCTGTTATGAACAAAAACCTCTCTTGTTTTTTAAAAATTCCTCTTCAATTGATCGGAATACTTTGTTGGAAGTTTGTGACTAAAATAAGAAATTATTAAATAATTCAAACCCTGAAAATAAGCCACAAAGATGAATTCGAATCTCTCAAAGGATAACAGCTGGAGCAAAAATGAGAGAGGTTTTAGTGAATGATTATGTTCGAGACAAAAACCTCTTTTTTCCATAATTCATTTCCATCACCTCATAATCTTCTCCCAATGATAATGACAAAAACACGAAAAACAGAGCTGCTACAGGAATCTCCTCATGAAAATATTTGACAAAGGACTAAAAAATGAGGGTTGGATTATAAACCAAACTTGGAATAAACTTTTATTATAAGTTTTTGAAAGATTAAAGATATACATATTAACTAATAATCCCAAAAGACAAACCTTAAAACTAAACTAATGAAATAATTCAACCATTAAAAGCATTAAATCCAACAAAAATTACTAATTGTCAAAAGTTCTTAAAATCAACATAAAATGTAAGATCATTTTAAACCAACGGTTGAAATTAGGACAAAAAGAACAGATAAACTAAGAGCAAGATCTAGTTATAACATCTGGTTCTTGCTATGGGATGAAGTCCTCCTTGTGAGGCTTCAAGAACCTGTAGACCTTGTGCCTTATTCATTGGGTGATGGAGTCATTTACCAAATCTCTGCAACTTTCTCAAACTATGAACGCATACCTCTATAACAACAAAATACTGCTACAAACCAACATACTAAAAAGAATCTACATGCTCGTATAGCGAGCTTATTCTGCTATTTACTCCTACTTCTAATTGGAGGAAACAACCCAATTAAGTGTAATCATACTTCCAGTGAAGGTAAGAAACCATTTGACTGAGAATCATAATTCCATGCATGCTATTGTTTGAGAAAACCCACCAAAGATGTGACAAATGCAATAAAGAGTCTGTAGGAAGCTGATACTTATGACTAGAAATAGGAAGTATGCCAAAAGCTGGAGCATTAGAAACCTTTGAAAAATACAACTCCATCCAAGAAGCCACGGGATCATGAAATTTTTGATTTAAAACTTCAATGTCTTCATTATATTCATCATAAAGTGAAGCATTCTCTTCCTCTCCATTGCTTTTATTTTTAAACTTTGGCTCAAGAATGGAAACCAAGGGCTCTTCAAACTGCTTCTCGACCTTTAAATAAAACTGTGATCAAAACTTGAACAAATAAATTCTGAAAGGGACCATAAGTCAAGAATGGTAGCTTATTTCTTATATCAATAGTTAGAGTTGGAAGAGCATCAACTTCTTCTTCATAACATGATAATCTCATAGCAAGAACTAGTAAATTTCTACTATAATCCACTGAAAGTATATTATCATTGAAAAAGTCATCAAACTAATATGAAGAATCAACACAAGCATCATTTATATCCTTGTTCATATGAAAATATGAAAATGATGAAGAAAACTGTCTTAAATCTGAATGATATCTACGTTCTTCTTCCTGTTCATAAGCTTGTATATCTTCAACATGAGCCTGATCTCGAAGCATTTTTCAAGCTTGGATGTTCTCCTCCACTCCTTTTGCATCCTCAAACAATTTTCTTAAAGATGATGATTTCCTTTCTAACAAGAAAAAGATAAGATTTGAATGTTGACCCATAACATAATATACCATAGCAAGTTTTTCCAAAGGTCTGATCTCCGTAGGCATACTGATATAAAAACTTTGAAACCTCTAATTAAATTTAGTAATTGGATCATCATTCTCCCTTTTCAAACTATAAAATTCAGAAAGAAATTGATCATAAGATTTATTCTTACCCCAATACTTCAAAAAGACATAATGTAACTCTTCCCATGATCCAATTGAATCATATTTTAAATTTCAGAACCAAAACCCAACATCTCCAACAAAGGATTTCGAAAATAACCTCATGACAACATCCTCATGCATGATTTCAAAATTATCAATGAAATTATGAAAAGATCCTAAATGCTTCTCTGCTGTAATATGGTCTTTTCCAGTAAAATGGGGAAGATATTCAACAAAGTAGGAAGGATAATGATGTAAGAGAGATGGAAGCCTAAGAGGTTTAAACATCTTCTGTCCGAGTCTAAACTGAAAATCTGTGAGTTGAAAATGAGGTTCAACAAGCTGTTCGCAAGTTTCAGCAGTGATGGTAGAAGGTAATAGATCAGCTTTATTCTTACAAGATGACCAAAATAATCAGGTTCAAGAGATATGGGTATATGTATATCATGTTGCACATGTATTTCAAATTAAGGAATAGGATCAACAATGATAAAACAAGAAGAATGCATATTTTCTTCTTCCAAAGAGGGATATGTACCTGAATGTTTATGATCATCAGAATAGACAAAACAAAAAATAATTCTTTTGACATGCAATGGGAAAGACATGAAAGAAATGATGAGTAAGAACAAAACCTCATGGAGGAAAGTAACAAGATGATACCCAGTCTTTCCATTTGGCTTCTTCATTTTTCTGTCAACAAAATTATTCTTGCAATGGAATCTTTAATCGTGGAGTCGCCGGTGAAAAATTGTAGTCTAAAATATTTTTTGACTTTGTTCACCTCTCAAAATCAAATGAATAATGATATCCCAGGGAATATATACTTCATCTTTGTCCCTGGAAATGGTGCCAAAAATGTTATTTCCATAAATTGTTCTTAGAATACTAGAAGAACAAGCCAACACAATCTCAAATAAAAATAAAATAAAATTGGTTTTAAGGGTTTTGGTCTATGGTTTTGGTTTTAGAAAACTTCATCAACAAGGAGGAAATAAACATCCACATGCTAATATAGAACTGAATCATGCAAGTTAGATAAACTAGGGATCAAACACATCCCAATAAGCCATAAACATTACACATGAAATAATAATTGCACTGACAGGCTACAAGCATTTACATGAATAAACATTTAAACAGGAAATGAAATTGTAGACTGAGCAATCAACCAGATCAGAAATGAAAAAGCATGACAGGTAAAATGGATTATCAGTTTATATATAATCAATAACAATCATACACTTACATAAGAGTTATAAGTGCTAGCTTGAGATATCAAAGCTCCAAAAGACTCTCCTTGAGTGAAATTCCCCCCCCAAAAAAACTGTATGTTTGTCTTCATTTTATCATTACAAAGTTAAAGTAGTTCCATAACTACCTTCTAGGTCGGAATTTGAAACAGTTACATCAATTAGTTACATGATAACTCAAAATGTTTAAAGACAATTAACCCAAAAATAACAAATCGGATTTGGGGAAATTTGGTGAATTTCTAAAAATTTGGGTCTTAAGGACTCCTTCATATCTCTCGATCCGGGACACCTGTGCAAAAACTGAGAGAGGTTTTTTTGAATGAGTCTGTTATGAACAAAAAAATCTCTTGTTTTTTAAAAATTCCTCTTCAATTGATCAAAATACTTGCTGGAAATTTGTGACTAAAATAGGAAATTATTAAATAATTCAAACCCTGAAAATAGGCCACAAAGATGAATTCGAATCTCTCAAACGATAATAGTTGTTACAAAACTGAGTGAGGTTTTTGTGAATGATTCTATTCCAGACAAAAATATCTTTTTGTTTTCCAGAATTTATTTCCATCACCTCGTAATATGCTCCCAATGATAATGATATAAACACGAAAAACAGAGCTGCTAGAAGAATCTCCTCATGAAAATATTTGACAAAGGACTAAAAAATGAGGGTTAGATTATAAAGAAAACTTGGAATAAAGTTTTATTATAAGTTTTTGAAATATTAAATATATACATATTAACTAATAAGCCCAAAAGACAAACCTTAAAACTAAACTAATGAAATAATTCAACCATTAAAAGCATTGAATCCAACAAAAATTATTGATTGTCAAAAGTTCTTAAAATCAACATAAAATGTAAAATCATTTTAAAACAACGGTTTAAAATTAGGAGAAAATGAACAGATAAACTAGGAACAAGATCTAGTTATAACACACTGGATCATCACTAGATCATCATCATTACTGCTTTCGCCATCTCGATCAACTGGTGCTATCTCTCAATTCTTCTTGTCATAGGAAGTTCTATAGAGCCATCCCTTTTTCATGTTGGTTGTAGGCTTAGAATCCATGTAATTATTCATCTTATTCAACACTTATATCTTACCCATTCAGAAAGGCCCGCCTAGCATTTACATCTGACCATGGGAGGGCCAGCCTGCCCCCATGTAAGAATCGCCCAGCCCTTACATCTCACCATGGGAGGGCCCAACTTTCCCTCATGTCAGAATTTCCGTGCCCTTACATCTTACCATTGGAGGGCCCAGCCTACCCCCATGTCAGAATGGATTTTCCCTTACATCTAACCATGGGAGGGCCCAGCCTGCCCCCATGTCATAATGGATATGCCCTTACATATGACCATGGGAGGGCCCATCCTGCCCCCATGTTAGAATGGCTCTACCCTTACATATAACCATGGGAGGGCCCAGCCTGCCCCCATGTCAGAATGGCTCTGCCCTTACATATGACCATGGGAGGCCCTACATACCACCATGTTAGAATGGCTCTACACTTATATCTGTTCATGGGGGACCCTACCTACCACCATGTCAGAATGGATCAGCCCTTACATCTAACCATGGGAGGCCTCGCCTACCAACATGTCATAATGGCTCTGGACTTATATATGACCATGGGAGGCCCCTCCTACAACCATTTTATAATGTCTCAGCCCTTACATATGACCATGGGAGGCCCCACCTACCACCATATCAAAATGGATCTGCAATTATATCTGACTATGGGAGGCCCTACCTACCACCATGTCAGAATGGATCATGGACTCATCACTTCCTCTAGGAAGGAACCTTGATCTGGAGAACACCAAGCTTCTTCTTGAAGTACTCAAACTTCACTCTGGCTAATGGCTTGGTCAACACATCAAATATCTTCTCGTCTGTTGCGACATATTGGATCTTCACTACTCCTCTCTGCACCATATCCATGATATAGTGGTATTTGATCTTGATATGATTTGACTTTTCATGGAACACCGAGTTCTCTGACAACTTCACACAACTCTAGTTGTCGCAATATATACAAGTAGCATCCAACTATATATCAAACAAATCAAATAGTATCTTCCTCAGCCACACTACTTCACAACTAGTCGAACAAGCTGTGACATACTATGCTTCAGATGTACTTAGTGCCACACAGGATTGTTTCCTACTAAACCAAGAGATCACACTCGATCCCATACTGAAGAATCACCCTGAAGTTCTCTTCCTATCAATGGAACTGCCTGCCCAATCTGAATCAACATAACCTTCTAGGTTAATCTTCTGATCCACCTTAAACTTGAGCCCGTAATCAACTGTACCTTTCAGGTACCTCAGAATATTCTTTGCAGCAATCACGTGAACATGTCTGGGATCCGTCTGGAACTAGATCAATGTGTTCAGAGCAAAGCAAATATCCTATCTTGTATTTATCAGGTACATCAAGGACCCAATCATCTAACGATATATCATAGCATCAACTGACTCTGATGAAGCATCACTCAATAGCTTCAGGTTCGATTCCATAGGTGTGGCCATTGCCTTGCAGTCCATCATCCCGAACCTCTTCAGGATATTTACTGCAGACTTCCCTTTTCCTAGGGATATTCCCTTTGCATTTTTCCAAACCTCCATTCCTAGAAAGTAGTGCATCATGCCCAAGTCCTTCATCTAGAACTCAACAGCAAACTTCCTCTTCGTATCAGCAATCAACCTATCCTCTCCTGTTGCAAACAGATCATCTACATACAGTAGGAGTATCAATGGGTTCCCTTCTTTAACCTTATAGTAGAGGTTGGAATCTTCTTTACTCTTGGTAAACCCAAAACTAGATAGGAAGTTGTCAATTATTCCATACCATGTCTTGGGTGCCTGTTTCAAAACGTTCAGGGATTTCTTCAACTTAGATACATGAGTCTCCCTGTCATGTGTCTCAAAACCGAGTGGCTACTCCACATACACTTCCTCTTCCACTACACCATTCAAGAAGGCAGTCTTAACATCCATCTGGTGTATCTTCCATTTCATTACTGCAGCCAGAGAAAGTATTGATCTGATGGAAGTGTATCTGGCTACAGGGGAAAATTTTTCTTCATAATCTATTCCTTCTTTCTGGGAGAATCCATGAGCCACAAATCTTTCTTTATATTTCTCTATGCTACCATCTGCGACATGCTTGATCTTGTATATCCACTTGGAAGTCACGACAGACTTCCCCTCTAGTCTTGGGACAACATCCCAGACATCATTCTTCATGATTGACTGGTACTCCTCGATCATATCATCCTTCCACTCTTTCTTTTCTGTCGCTTCTTCATAATTGGAAGGTTCTTTATCAATGATGTCAGATAATAGGGCTACATAACTGGAGCAAGGCCTAGTTCTTTTCATCTCTTTGTGTATTTCTTCTGGAGCCCCATATCTTTCTACACCTTGGATAGCCTCTCGTACCCATGCAGGTTTCCTCTTGTGAGGATTATTTTCTTGGGGTAGATCTACAAGTTCCTATGGTTCTTCTATTTCTCGATCTTGTTCTCGAGTTGCATCATTCATAGTTGTATCTCGAATCCTGGATAGTTATGTTTCTTTGGAGTCTTTAACTGGTCTCTTTCTATATTTGTTGTAAGCTGAGTCTTCGTCGAATGTTACGTCTCTGCTAATGTCGATATTCTTGAATCCTGGGAAGTATATTCTGAAAACTTTCAAGCTTTTACTATATCCCAAAAATATACCCTTATTTCCAGAAGGATCTAAATTTGTTCTCTTTTCTTTTGGAATGTGTATGTATACTGGACAGTCGAATATTCTAAAATGAACCTCTGGTTTCTTATCGAAAAAGGATTCTCCAGGTGTCTTGTTCTCAAGTACTATGTGTGGAGTACGGTTTTGCACATACACTGCTATCCTGGCAGCTTCTGCCCATAGATGCATGGGAATATATTGATCATGAAGCATTTCCCTTGCAGCCTCCATGATCGTTCTATTCTTCCTTTATGCAACCCCATTATGTTGTGGATTATATGGAGTGGTTAACTCCCTCTTAATCCTTGAATATTTGTATAACTATTTTAATTAATTTGATGTGAATTCTCTACCATTGTGTGATCGAAAGGTTTTGATTTTCTTTTTTGTGTGGTTCTCGATCAAGGCTTTGAATTCCTTGAACTTGTTGAATACTTCATCTTTGTTCTTCAAGAAGTATATCCATGTCATCCTATAAAAATCATCAATGAAAGAAACATAGTATACATACCCACTCAATGAACTGGATGACATCGGACCACATACATCGGAGTGGATGATTTCCAAGATTCCTTTTTCCTTTCTCTTGCTACTTGGAAATGTCTTCTTTGTGTTCTTTCCTTTTGCACATCCTTTTCCGAAATCATCATGTTCTATCTATACTTCTGGAATACCTTCAACAACTTTGCTTGCAAGTGGTAGTGCCCTATAGGGCACATGTGCAAGACTTCTGTACCAAAGTTCATTTGTCTCTACTAAGTCATGGACCAAAGCTTGTTCTGGTTAGCCCTTCAATTTGTATAGTCCTCCATCTTTCTCTCCAATCACAACTGCATCATCTATAGTCTTTCCCTTTGGCCACATAAGGACTTGGCCATCTACAAATGCAACCCTCATGCCTTTTGCATCCAATGCAGATATGGAGAGGAGATTCTTCTTTATTCCTGGTACAAATAAGACATCCTTCATCTTCATAGACTTTCCAGAGTCTAGCTTATAGGAGGATTCACCACTACCTTTTATTCGATACTCGTAATCATGCTCGAGCTTCACCTTGTGAGGTGACTCATGTTTGGATAGTTTCACAAGATTTCTTTGAATCCCGTCATATTCTTGGAAGACCCACTATCTATAAGCCAATCATTGCTTCCATGTGTGATAGTTCTTGTGAGGGCAGAAATCAGGACATACTCTTCATCACTTGAAGAATCTTCAATTTATTGTTTGACTCTTTTCCTGGGAGCATCATCATCCTCTGCAGTGTGATCGTGATGTTTTCTTTTGTCCTTCTTCTTGTGAGAGTTTCTTTTGTTTCTAGGACAATTTCTGGCATTATGTCCTATCTCATCACAAGTGAAACATCTGAGTTGAGTTTTTTTGGAGTGAGAATGCTTACCTTTAGAATGATGATAGTCCCTTCTCATTTTCTTGGAGTGTACTGTGAGAGCTTGATCTTCACTTCCCATATTTTCTTCTCATGATACTATTCGAGCTTCTTCTTGTGAGCATTCCTCCTATAGTCTATTGAAGGTGACTAGATTTATTCTAGCATAGATCCTTTGAATGAAAGAGTCACATGACCTAGGGAGACCATTCAAGGTGGTCATCACAATCTCTGAATTATCCACTTCTTCATCCACTACTTCAAGTTGCTCTTTGATCTGGGAGACCCTTGCAAATTATGACTGTATGGTCTCCGCATTTTGGATCTTCACACTCTTCAACTGGTTCCTCAAAGTCATCTTCTGGTTTATGTTCTTCCCTTCAAATAGCTTTGTCAGGGCCTCAAACATTTCTTTAGGTGTCTTTAGGGAGTACACCTATGGTATGAGGTGATCCTTGATTAAATCAACAATAATCCTCTTAGCCATGACCAATTTATTTTTGTGTAAGGCCTTAGCCTCATCTCCCTCTGGAACTGGAACCTCTTCACTGATGTAAGAGTCCAACTCATTTTCCTCTAGGACCAAGGAGATCCTATACTTCCAACCTCAGAATTTATCAACTCCCTCAATCTTTTCATCAAGCTTGGTGTGATGAGACATCTTAACTAAGAACCTCAAATGGAAATACAAGAGATTTAGATCTTACCAATTTGAGAAGCTGAAAACTAGATCTGGAGCTGATCTTTTGTAGTGTTGGTTTTCTGGTTCTAGGGAAGATTAGGGTTTGACTTTCCTAGAGTTCTATCCAACCAAAAACTTTGATTTTTGTCTCTAAACTTCAATTTTTAGGAGAGCAATCCTATCTTGGGTTCACTCAAAAATTCCTCTTCTGTGAAAATCCCTAATTTCTCAATGTAGTGGTAGGTCAAAAACTGAAAATTCTCACAATCAGATTCTCCTTCGACATAAATATGTTCCCTTCAATGGAGGTTCAACCTAGCCTCGTTTTTTTGATGGATTGTGGAGAGAGACCCAAAAAATAAGAAGCCATAGCTTCCACAGCTGTACAGTGTCTTCTTCTTAGGTTAGCTCTGATACCATGTTAGATTTTTATCAATTATGACAGTATTATCTTAGGATCTTATCAAAGAGAATAACATGCACAACAATCAATCACAAGAAACAATAGACACAAAGATTTTCCTAGAGGAAACCATAAAGGAGAAAACCATGCAACTTCCTCAAAGACTGAATAAGCACCAATGACAGCAGTAAAACCCAAAGACAGTAAGATGATATCTGACAGCTGTTATATCTCTTATCCCAACTCCTTCTCTCTCACTCATGGGCTACAACTAAGTGTGAGTGGACGTGTGATAAATAGAGACGACCACTCTCTATTTATACTAGTTTTCAACTTGACGACAACTTACCAGGGCCGACCTCTCTAGGAGAGTCTAATAACCCTAGTGCCCTGAAACTGTGGGGATTTTGACCCCTGATTAACTAGGAGGATTAACCTATATGACTTTACATGACTTATTTACATTATTGATTCTGCTGATAGGAACATCGAGGTATGGCATGACTCAATTACATTATTGATACTTCTCGATAGGAACATCGGGGTACAATACATAAAATATACAAGTGAATACATTCCGAAGTTAGAAATACTTCAACATTTTCGTCAATAACACTTTCTTGCTGACTTCCGGTTTCCGCTGTGCGGAATGTGGAAATCAAAAGTTACATGTTCAGAATTAAATTTCTGTGCTATTAGACTTTCACTTTCCGCCGTGCGCAATGCCGAAACTGGAGAAGTTTATGTCCCTTTTTTATTTTTCTCATTTTTTTGACTTCTTCAAGTTTCTGCACTGAGGAATGTGGAAATAGGAACTTTTATGTTTTTCTTCACAAAAAAAATTTCTTCCACTTTCCGCTTTCCAAAGTACAGAATGCGGAACTTCGATACATTTTTAGTTCAAACATAAGAAACTTTATCAACGATAATTTGATGAAATTAAATTTTCAACAATATTGAAGTTTTGAAGTTTACATTTAGGAAATCTATTCCTGACTTCCACCTTCCGCCTACGCGGATTTCGAAGTTTTCATTTCTTTCTTACTGACTTTCGCTTTGCATTATGCGGAATACGAAAATAGGAAGTTACATGTTCATAATTAACTTTCCATGATTTCCGACTTCCGCTTTCCGTCATGCGGAATGTGGAAGTAGGGAAAGTATTTGTTGCTTTTTTTATTTTTCTAATTTTTTAGGCTTTCGGTTTCTGGACTGCGGAATGCGGAAATCAGACCTTTGATGTTTTTCTTTGCAAATTTTTTTTCTTCTTCTTTCTAAAGTATGAAATGTGGAATGTTGAACCTCGATACGTTTTAGTTCAAATAATTTTCTTTCTGACTACCAGTTTCTGCTGTGCGGAATGCAGAAGGAGGAAATGCCAAACTAAAATGTAACATATAACATATAACATATAAAATTAACATTTTTTTATTTTTCTTATTTTTCCAACTTCCGGTTTCCGCACTGCAGAATGCGGAAATTAGAACTTTGATGTTTTTCTTTGCAAAAAAAAATTCTTCTGCTTTCTGCTTTCCAAAGTATGGATTACAAAATGTGGAACTTCGATACATTTTTAGTTCAAATATAAGAAACTATGTTTATGATAATTCGACGAATTTAAATTTTCAACAATATAAACTTTTGAATGAACAAATACCTTTGCTCAGGGTTTTTCGCTGCTGGAGCCGCGCCCTAGCCACATAGCTGCCGACGCTCTGGTTGATTCACTCAGGCTCTCATGCCTGCGCTAGAGGGAGGGATTCCCCCTCCCTCTTCCTCTCCTTCAGCTTCAGATGCTTTCAATCAGCTTCTATGTCCCAATGGATCCAAGCCTGTAACCCCTGCCATCCCGAAATTCATTAAAAAGCTCGATTCAATTCTTGAAATTGATCTGCCATGCGAAATCCCCATCAAGATTGCTCTGGCACTATCTGAACGTGGACTGGTTCGCCAGTTCATGGGGCTTTGGCCTTCAACCAAAACCACAGACGACTGGATCCAACAGAACTGGAGGCCCCAGCTCTAGAATAGTGTTACCTGCTATTCCGTAGGGCGAGGCTTCTTCATTTTTGAGCTTATATCCAAAGAAGACCGAGACCTGATCTTCAGAAATGGTCCATATTTCATGGGACCTCAAGGACTGTACCTCAATAGATGGAATCCAGATTTCAATGCATAAGTAGATATGCCGAAGGAAGTTCTAGTATGGGTAAGGATCCCCAATCTCCCAGTCCACTGCTGGAACACTCCAACCCTGGAAAGAATTGGAAACGTTCTAGGAAAATACATTGACAAAGCTGATAACAAGGGCCAATACTCATGTGCCCGAATATGTGTCGAGGTTGACCTTGAAGCAGGCCTCCCTGAAGCTGTTAAACTCAAAGTTGGATATTGTCTATACTACTAAAAGCTTGACTACGAATAGCTGCCATTCAAATGCCATCAATGTCACGAACATGGTCACTTTCAAAGAAACTGCCCGAATATTCAGAGCCCAGAAGAAGGAGAAGGATGGAAAAAAGTCAAGAAAGGCAAGACAAATGCCAAGAATCCGGAAAAAAGGACCACAATGGACATGCAAACCCAGCCTTCAAGCACAAATAAGTCGTCCAAGGAAGCCTCAAAAGAAGACCCAATCGTGATTCCAAACCCTAAAGAGCATCAGGATCCCAATCCAAATGGGAAGAATCAAACCACAGTGAGCGATGAACCCCAAACGTCCAAGCAACCCAATAGAAAAGAGACTGGAAGCCAGAACGTTGATCAGCTGGAGCCTGGGGAAATAACCCAACCTCTGGAGGGGGTTGATAACCCAGGCTCCCACAAAGAAGTAAATGAAGATCTACTACTACTAGATTCAGATCCAGGTTAAGAAACTGATGAAGGCACCTCTTCAAGCAGTCTGTACTCTATTCATATCAAAATTCTAAGAGGGAGGAAATCCAAAATGAAACAAAGAGAAGAATCAACCCATCTTGCAGTCCTTGAAGGCTCTCAAAAAAATCTAAAAGTGATCATGAACACTTGATCAAAAAAAGGTACAATTCAGGCCTCCAAAGAGGCCAACCCCTTCTCCCATAATTCTTAATGAAATACATTTCCTGGAATTGCAGAGGTCTAGTCTCTACCCTGAAGGAAGATGCAATGAGAGATCTAATCCGAATTCATAAGCCAAAGATTCTGCTAGTCCACGAAACTAAAATGGAGGAGCCTGCTACCCTCCAAATCGGGAAAAAATTCTGGAAAAAAGGTACCGGTATTGGCAACAACTCCAGAGGCGCTTCTGGAGGAATAGCCACCTTCTGGGACCCCTCCCTGTATGACATTGAAGCTTAAGAAGGAACATTGCACTGGGTTTTCACCAAACTCAACCACAAGCAATCTGGACGAAAGGTAAGCCTTTTCAATCTCTATGTTCCTATTTTGCATGCGGAAAAAAAAGAGTGTTGGAATACTCTAGAATCCTTTCTTCAGCTGCAGAATAGAGAAAATATTATTGTAGCTGGAGATCTGAATGTAACTCTGGCAGCTAATGAAAAGAAAGGAGGAAACCCGGTCAGAGATCCTTCAAGGGAATGGGTTGAAGACATCATTTCTGGATGGGATCTGATTGACATCAAGCCTGTCAAAGGTAATTTTACTTGGACAAACAAAAGAATTGGTCCTGGCCATGTTGCAGCCCGGCTAGACCGCTTCCTTATCCACTCCTCCTTTCTCGCTTTGGGCCTGTTAGCCTCCTCCAAAATCCTCTCTCACTACACTTCCGACCATAAGCCTATCCTTCTTGAGCTTGCTCTTGACCAAAATCTCGGGCCGATCCCTTTCCGTTTCAGCCCTCTTTGGATTCACCATTATGATTGTCTGCAAACTGTAGCTGACTCCTGGAATGCCCACCTTTCTGGCTCGCCTCCCTTCATCTGGGAATCCAAATTAAAAAGACTCAAATTCGCCCTTAAAGCCTGGGCCAAACGCATCCCCTCTCCGGTTTCTAATAGAGAACTCACCCAAGCTGAGCTGGAATCGCATCAAACCAGCGTGGACTCCTCTCCTGCATCTGGTCATCTCCTCATTAAGGAAGAGACCCTGCAAAAAAAATTCTTCTCCGCCTGCAGAATAGAAGAAGAGTACCAGCGTCAAAAATCACGTAACCTCTGGCTATTGAGTGGAGACAAAAATACAAAATATTTTCATAAGCAAGCAGAGGCACGTAAGAACTACAAAGCTATTTCAGAAATACAGTTTGAAGGAGAACTGATCCAAGACGTTGAAGGCATAAAGAAAGCAGCTGTGGAAACTTTCTCAGATCTCTTCACCGCCCCCATTGAGGACCCAATTGACGTCTCCTCCCACCCCTTTGATCTCATCCCTCAGCTCATCAATTTGGAGGATAATAATTTTCTTACTGCGCCTATCACCATGGATGAGGTTAAAAAAGCTCTCTCTATTATGAAACCAGATAGTGCACCTGGCCCGGACGACTTCACAACTAGATTTTTCACCTGTTGCTGGGCAATAATAAAGTATGATCTCCTAAAAATGATTCGGTACTCACAGAAAACTAGCAAATTGGGAGGCAGCACTAACTCTTCATTCCTGGCCCTGATTCCAAAAGAAAAAGGAGCCACTACCTTCAATCGGTTCAGGCCCATCTTGCTGTGCAATACTGGTTACAAGATCATAACTAAGATCATTGCCTCTAGACTAAAAATAATTCTCCCTCAGATCATCCCAGAAAATCAAGGAGGATTCATCAAAGGAAGGAAAATCCTCGACAACATCATTCTTGTCCAAGAAGCAATCCACTCCAGCTTCCACCGTAAAGAAAAAGGTATGGTCATCAAACTCGACTTAGACAACGCCTTTGATCGTGTTAGACATGAGTTCCTGTTTGCAGTAATGGAAAAATACGGCTTCTCCCTCAACTTTATAAGCTGGGTCAAAGGCTGTGTAGGTGACCCTTGGATATCCCCTCTAGTAAACGGAAGGACCACTAGCTTCTTCAAAGCCTCTAGAGGGTTAAGGCAGGGCTGCTCGCTCTCTCCTCTTCTCTATGCCATCCAGGCTTCTATGCTTAGCTATCAACTTAACCTCAGTCAGGAAATCCACATGTTTCCAGGGCTTAAAATTGTGAACAATGTCAAGGACATTAACCACAACCAGTTCGCTGATGATACTCTGCTGCTAGGAGGAGCCTCTGTCCACTCTGCTGAACAGTTCAAAAAAGAGTTGGAGTTATACAAAAAGATTTCCGGAAGCAAAATAAACTTCCAAAAAAGAAAAATCTTCAGTTGGAATTGTACAGCCAGGGAACTAAGGAACATCACCAGAACGTTGGGGATGGAAGGAACCAGAGACTGGGACAACTTCACATATCTTGGCATACCCATCTGTAAAAACACAATCAAATCAGCAGACTGGTAACCTATTGTTGACAAGCTCAAAAGCAAAATCCAAAATTGGGGGGCCAGCTGGTTCAATCTAGCAGGTAAAACTATTCTCATAAAATATGTTCTCAATAGCATGCCTATTTACCAGTCCTCAATTTTACTTGCTCCAAGCTCAGTATTAAAAAAGATTGAAGGGCTGCTCAGAAAATTCATTTGGGAAGGAGGTAAAGGGAATGAAAAAAAAATCCATCTGGTCAGCTGGGATAAGATTAAAAAACCTCGTGATGAAGGCGGTCTCCATGTGAGAAGTTTATCTATCCAAAACCTAGCTTTGGGAGCCAAGTTGCTTTGGAAGTTGATCTCAGGGAAAAAAAGTTGGAGCAAAGAAGTACTCCGAAAAAAATACTTCCCAAGACCTAGGAAAAGGTGTCTGGACTTGCAGCCCACTCTAAGGAAGGGATCCCCAATCTACAAATTATGCATTAAAGCTTTGAACCCCTTCAAAAACAATCTTTACTGGATCCCCGGAAATGGGAATTCAATCAATGTTTGGGAAGACTCCATTCTAGGGGATTCCCCCATTGGTTCAAACATGGAAGTAAGCAACATCCAAAGATGGCTTCTGGACAAGGGTACCACCACACTATGGGATCTTTCTTCCTGGGAAGGAAATTACTGGACAGGTTGGGATTTAGGCCTCTTCCCTCCCGAACTGAACTCTGAAGCGGAAGCCTTGATTGTCCTCCTCCAAGGCAAATCCCCCCTCAAAAAAGATTCCAGAGATAGAAGAGGTTGGGGGATTTCTGGAAGTTACACAACCTCAGAAGGATATAAGGATATACAAGCCATCCCTTATGCTGCTCCCAATCCCTCTATCTGGAAGTTTATTTGGGCCAAACCTTTCATCCCGAAAATTGATATATTCTGCTGGTCTTTAGCCCACAAAAGTATCCTCATAGGAGATAACCTTAAGAAAAGAGGCATGGAAGGACCCTCCTGATGCCCTCTCTGTAAACTCCATGAAGAAACTGTGGATCACATCATGCTGGACTGTCCTTTCGCCAAAGAAGTTTGGCTCCAAGCTATGAACCTAAACCAAGAAACTAATCTGCCCCATTCTATTCAAGATCTCCTCTCTTATTGGGTGTCCCTGTCTCCTTTCAGGCTGACCAAAAATATTCTGCTTCAAACTGCCTGGGAATGGCTCCCAAAAGCCATTTGCTGGAAGCCTTGGCTCAAGAGAAACAACAGAATTTTCAGGAATCAAGACTCTCCTCCCCAAAAAATTGCAGTGCAGGCTAGAGCCATTCTAGGGGAAGCTTTGGAAAGTAACCTATCCTTAAAAAACTCCACCCAGCTTCTGCAAGATGATTTATGCTGGTTAAGCTCATTAACTCCCAATCTCCACCCTCATATCATTCGCCTCATTCCTCATTCAGAGCAGTGGGAAATTAGACTTGAGGAAGCTGATTTCAGGCGCTGGAAGTCATCCTTGAATGAACCTTGCCTCTTCTTCGATGGTGCTTTGAAGGGAAACCCAAGCTCAGCAGGTGCCGGAGGAGTAATCAGTTTAGCTAATGGGAACATGCTCAGAAAATATGCCTGGGGGCTAGGAATAGAATCTAATAATGCTGCTGAATTCTGTGGATTATGGCAAGGTTTAAAAATAGCGTGGGCTAAAGGAATTGGCAAAATCTTAGTCTTTGGGGACTCCAGGCTTCTTATCAACGCCCTCATAACCAAGAAGAGCCCTCCGCATATAAAACTTCGCCATATCTTTCAAAAAATCCTTCATCTGAGAAAATACTTCCAAAACATCAGATATTTCCATGTGCTCTGTGTGCTGAATATGCAAGCAGATAAAGAAGCTAATAGTGGAGCTGCGCTGGACCAAAGCATCTTATGTATTGATGGTGTTTATCAAAGATGTGACATTCCTTAGCTGTAGGAGATCCAGGATCTTCTTACAGCTTCCTCATTCGACCTGCTCAACCCACGTTTTCTCCCCCCTTAAGCTTGGTAGAGATTCCCTGCAAACTTACAGCCCGTCAGGTCTTCTCATCCTTTGGGAGCCTTCTTGCAAGTTAATAAAGAATCTGCTCCTCTTCCATGATCCCAAATCCTTTTTCAGTAGCTCTGCGATTTCAGTTCCAGAAAATACTGTGATCAAGCTCTTCAAGTTTCATGCTGCCCCCTCCAGCGCTGCTAGCTCGTGCTCGTATCTGATCCAAGAGCAGATCCACCTCAGAATGGCGTCTGAAGGTTCCTCTAGCTCAGGAGTATCAGCAGAGGTAAGAATCGGTTCTCTGGAAGTCGCTATGGGCCGACTCAGAGCCAAGCTGGATGATCAAGACAAGACACTGGAAGCGGTCTCCAAAGCTGGAGAACATTCCTGGGATCTTCTGAACAAGGATCTGAGGCAACTGCGTGCTGATATCAATGGTAACCTGAAGGATTTCAAGGAGGAAATGCGTACACGCTTCAAGGACACGGCTAATACTCATGGATATTTTGGCAACAGAATCACCGCCCTGGAAACTGAAGTTGCCAAGCTGAAGTCCAAAATGGAAAAGTAAACCAGCGATGCAAGCCTCTTTATTCCTTGCTCTGGCTTCCAATCTCCACAGTTCTATTTAAATAAATGTATCAGGCCGTTGGGAGGCTGTGGCTCCCTGGCCTCGTTTTGCTGAAGTCCTTTTGCTTCTATGTAACTGTGTTGTCTATGTATCAAGCTTTCGGTAGCTGATTACCGGTATTAATATATCCTACCACTATGTTTCTGTCAAAAAAAAACAATATAAACTTTTGAAATTACCATTTAGGAAATTTCCATTTAAGTAATCTATTCTTTCCACTTTCTGAAGTACGAAATGTGGAACTTCGATACAGTTTTAGTTCAAATATAAGAAACTTTGTCCACAATAATTTGACAAATTTAAATTTTCAACAATATAAAACTTTTGAAATTAATATTTAGGAAATCTATTCCCGACTTCCGCCTTTCTCCCATGCAGATTCTGGAGTTTTGATTTCTTTCTTGTCGACTTCCACTTTTCGCTGTGCGGAATGAAGAAATAGGAAGTTACATTTTCTCAACAAACTTTCCATGATTTTCGACTTCCACTTTCTGCCATGCGGAATGCGGAAGTTGGGAATGTTTGTGTCGTTTTTTTTATTTTTCTCATTTTTGCGAATTCCAGTTTTTGGACTACGGAATGCGAAAATCAGACCTTTGATGTTCTTCTTCGCAAATTTTTTTTGTTCCTCTTCATAAAGTACAAAATGCGGAATGTGGAACCTCGATACATTTTTATTTCAAATAAATTTCTTTCTGATTTCAAATAAGAACTTTGATGTTTTTCTTTGTGAAATTTTTTTCTTCCGCTTTCCGCTTTTCAAAGTATGAAATGCGGAATGAGGAACTTCGATACGTTTTTAGTTCAAATATAAGAAACATTGTCCATGATAATTTGACGAATTTAAAATTTCAACAATATAAAACTTTTTAGTTTAGCATTTAGGAAATCTATTCCTGACTTCCGCCTTCCTCCTATGTGGATGCCAAACTTTTGATTTCTTTCTTGCCGACTTCCGCTTTCCACTGTGCGGAATGCAGAAATTGAAAGTTACATGTTCGCAATTAAATTTTTGTGTTGTGGAATTCAGATTTCCATAATTTGGTGAAAATTGAAACATTAACATATTAACAGAGTTCTCTTTCATTCATTATTGAATATCAAGGAACTAAATTTTCATTGTAAAAAAATTAAACATTAGTGCTTTATACACAATGAGAATGTTGGACAAGATTAAAAAAAAATGCCTCAATCATCAATATTTTCATAATACAATCAAGGTAGCAAACAAGAGATGAAACGACAAAATGTTAAATTTCTCATTCCTTCATCTTCCAAACTCTGAAGCACCAATTACAAGTCAAAATGTTGGATAAGCCCCAACAGTGTAGCAACATTAAATTATTTGTTTAGTCACGGACAACTTTTGCATATTTTCTCATATCTACAGTTGGTTTCATCCCACTTAGTTGTTTCTTTGGATAGAAAATGGCATGTGCTCATCCACTAATCCCAAGTCACTCCATAAACTATAGGATGGGAGGGGGAGCTATGAATCCCCTTCATCAATAGTAGGATTCTAAACTTATCTTCCCACCTCCTCCCATTCTATATTTTGATATCATCATGTTGGGAATTATTTCTTTGGTAGCCATGAGAGGGGAAATAATGACACTCACGGGTCCAGTTTTTATGCACATATAAAACCATAAATGAGGTCCAAATGATATTTTCCTAGACCCTATTTATTGACTAAGTCTTAAGAAATTTTATTATCAGTTCGGGATTCTCATGATGTAGTATATGTATATCTTGGGATTAATGTGATCTGTTTATAATTCCCTCATCTCTTAGAGGACGTGAAATGTCACTTTAAGGTACTGAAATATCTTAACATCATCATAATTCTGCCCCTTTCTGCTATAACATCATCATATTAATCGCAGAAGTGACCGTCAGCCTCACTTGTCATCAGCCTCAAGTTATCTCATGGTGTGTGGACTTGACATTTGTCACTTCATCGATCCCTTCTGATGATGGTATTGATATGGCCTTGTTTTGTGTACCCCTGTTTCCTTACCACACTGCTTATAAATACTATACTCATATTTTGTCTCTTAGTCATTATAGCGATCGTCATTATCACGCGCCCCAAATAGAAAATATTTCGATTCTGGGATGCAATCTATGTCGTCCATTTTCATTATCTTAAACCTTTATTTCCAGCACCATCGTCAGATATATAAATGTTGTTCTTCATAAATTTATATGTAATGATAGTTCAGTAGTGAGCTTCTTAAATGAAATAATCCAATGTGATATCATAATATTACAAAGTTAATATAATGAAAATGTTATGTTGTGTTTATGCTATGTTTATGTGATATCATTATCATCGCTATGTCCTGATGATGAGCCGTGCTTGGCTTGAAACATTGACATTAATTTTTCCTACCACTGATTCTCCATTAGATGCCATCAATCAACTTCTTGATTAAGCTGCTTTTTCTTGGCTCTTGCTAATAACCGTCTCGCCTGTTATCATGCCTCGCTATAAGAGATCCCACTTTGTTTCTTCCCCTCTAGGGATTGGCAGGCCAAATCCTATGAGGCTGCCCCTTCATTTCAAGAAAATGATTATGGAAAAGAGAAAACATTATAAACAAGAGATTCCTAAGTCAGTGCAAGACAACATCCAGAATGCAGAGAGAGAGGCAGAGTTGGAAGGAATTTTCTTACAACCTGAGAAGATAAAAAATGAATTTAAGGATTAAATACTTTTCGATCCCAGAACCTCGAATGGAAGGTTGTTTTTGTACCAGAAATCCCTAGATTTGCAATGGTCGCAGAAGTTTATCCTAGGAAAAACTTTAATGGAAAAATATGAACACCATGGAGAAACTCTTCTTCAGCAGGAAAAAATCATGCTCATCCCGCACATGATTATGGACAATCAGGCTGAGTTCACCAAGAGATTGGGCATAAAGCTCAAGGATCATGAACAATTGTTTGATTGACCATGTTATCCGTTCAGTCTTTTTTTAACTCTTTCTCTGTTTTAAAAACTACTACTGTTAATGGTTACTTTTTATGTTTTCATGGAAGAATCTTTTTTGAGACTTATGAAGAACTCCCAATCATTCTGGTCCAGTCTTGTTTCCTTTCGAGGGAGACTTCCAGTTTGATCTGCAAGCCTATTTTCCTAGAAATGTTAGGGCTTGGTTTTTTCTAGAAATGTTTGTTTGTTGGCTATCGATGGTAATCCAAGGACCTACTTATTTAAAAAAAAAATTACTGAATTCTTAGAGCAAGAATTATAATGTTTTTTGGCTTATATTTATTGATTGGATTGGCAAATGATGACGATTGGATTTGGAGTTTGTCATGTTCCACTGCTTCCAATTAATTCAAATTGAAATAACTGTAAAAATCCTTACATATTTTATATACAAATGAATTTAAAAAGTAAAATCCCAAAGCATGAGGTTCGTATATCATCAATCAATAGTTTGGAGCCTGTCTATGATGATGAATAATGCAACTGGTCTTTGGATTAAAGGTTTTGGTCCTAACTTATGTCTTAACATCTTTCTCTAATACATTACATACTTTTTTTCACTAGGAAATATGCCAATAAGCCAATCGATGAGAATCACTAGATTATAATCGAGAAAGTCGGTAATTTTTTTAAAATATTTTTTTAAGTATTGTTGTAATTGAGTGTAGGACACCACTCTTTATACTATATATAGTTCTGGATATAATAAGGGTGGTTAGAATCGGTAATATATAATCTCCTTCGAAGAATATCAAACACATAATAATAAAAATAAAAAAATGGACATTATTATGAAAACTTGAAATCTAATGAGTGGGGAGACTACTATTTCTAAATGTGTAACAATAAGATGAGTAAAAATACAAACAAAACTCCATGAAACTGGGAAAACTCATTTTCCAATTACATAAAGTTCTAAGAGTATATTTTTTTTATCTGATTTGATACAAAAAATTACGGAAGTCGAAAAGAAATTTATTTAGACCAAAAACATATCGAAGTTCCGCATCCCATTTTTCGCACTGCGAAAAACAGAAAGCGGATTCAAAAAAAATTGCCAAAATAAAAATAAAAATTCCGATTTCTGCATTACGCACAACGGAAAGGAGAAATCGGGAAATTATTATTATTATATATGAGACAACAAATTTTTCGATTTTCGCATTCCGTTATATGCAAAACAGAGGTCGAAAATAAATAAAGTTTTATTAAGAACTTGTAATTTCCAATTTCTGTGTTCCGGACTATGGAAAGCGGAAGTCTCACAAGATTTTGGGTTGAATGTCCCTCTTCCAAACTTTGGAACCCACAAATCAGAAATCATGAAATTTTGGACCTTATCACTCCTGCATTCGATCTCATCCGTCCATGCATACTAGATCTATGACCTACATCGGTTTAGCCATTTGGTTTTGTCCTTTTAATTTGTTTGAAGTTTTTCAGTGTTTTTCCTTCTGATTTTCACCTTCAGAAGAAATTCTAGAGGCGTATTCTTAAAATTCTGATTTTCACATTCCGCACTATGGAAAGCAGAAATCGGGAAATAATAAATATGAAATATGAGACAACAAATTTTTCAATTTCTGCATTTTGGTGTATGCAAAGTGGAGGTCAACAAAAGATGAAGTTTTATTTCGAACTTGTAATTTACGATTTCTGTGTTCCATACTGCGGAAAGCGAAAGTCTCACATGATTTGGCTTGAATTTCTGTCTTCCGAAATTCAGAACCTGCAAATCGAAAATCACGAAATTTTGGATCTTATCAGTCCTGCATTCTATTTTGTCGCCTCAACCTCATCTGTCCATGTATACTAGATCTACGACCTATATCAGTTTGGCCATTTGGTTTTGGCCTTCTAATTTGTTTTAAGTTTGTCAGTATTCCACCTTTTGCTTTCAACAATTCCGCCTTCTTCCTTCTGTCTTCCACTTTTTGCCTTCGGAAGAAATTCTGGAGGTAGATTCTAACTAGAAAAACTCAAGATAATAATAGAATTGCTTTACACTATTGGAATTCCTATCTTATAAAGATTTATGACTCCCCAAATGTCATAGATAACTTTGAAACCCTGCTCACAATGGAATAATTTTTCTCATTAGAAGACATATACTTTGGGGTTAAGCATCTGGAAAATGGAAAAGCTAAGGACACTGAATGTTACCAGGCATAAATCTTAAAAATTAGATGTCATATCCTCATCCCTCACATCCGAAAGCTATTTAATCAAGCGGTCAAACAAGGCTTACCTAAACCATGGAATTGGAGCCTCATTATCCTTATTTTTAAAAGTGGAAATCAAATCCAATTAGGTGACATCAAAGACATCAAAGATAAAAAAATTTCTATTTTAAAAATAAAAACGACTGGTCCTAGCATATTTTTTTTGTGAAGGGTTTCACTATCGTTCACTGCATTTCATTTCTCTCAATTCGGCATAGCTTCCCAGGATTTTGTGAAAGTTTCAGTCTAGTTGTTTTTGTGGGTTTAGGCTAATAGTTTCTTGATGGATTTTGTGGCTTTAGGCTCACAGTTTGTGGGGTCAATTTGGTCATCGTTTCGTTTCACTGCTTCTTTAGTCGATGGAATACACTTTTCCCATGTTCTTTCATCCACGTTAACGGTTCATCAATGCATTGTTGCCCCATTAATGAGCCTTCAGAACTCAGAATTTGAAAAACTATCAAATGATGGAAACTCATTGAAAAGAAGAATGCATAAAGGTAAATTGATAAATTGATTATCAATTTACCTTTCCTCTTTCCTCTTTCCAATATGGAAAGCGAAAAGAGGAAAGTGGAAAGGTAAATTGATAAATTAATTATCAATTTACCTTTCCGCTTTCCTCTTTATGTGGAAACCGAAATACTGTTATGAAATTTTGATGTCTCAATGGTTAAATATGATGATAAATTATGATGTTTCAATGCTTTCAATGGTTCAATATTCCAGAGACACAACTAAATCGATTTTATCTTCAGATACAAAGAGAAACATCTTCTTCAAAAAAATAGAAACAAAAATAAACACTTGCACATTGAAAGCCGCAATTCTTATGCACATTGAAAATATTGGAATAGAAATTGTTCAGGACACAATTTTGAAAATAACTTTTAGAGATTGAAATGAAATTTAAAAGCTTTATCATAATAGTAGATTTCTAGAAAAAAGTTTTAGAGATATAAATGAAGTTGTCAGCCACTGGATTTTTATTTTTTAAAGCTAAAAATATTTTAGAGATAGAAATGAAGTTGTCAGTCACTGGGTTTTTATTTTTTAAAGCTAATAAAGATTCTTCATGACTTTTACTCTTCAAGATAGATAGAATGCCCACTCTCTAATTTCTTAATATATAACACAGTTTTATTCCAAAAATAATACTACTGGAAATGGTTTAAGTTTTCCTTACAATTATTTGAGAAGTAAGGCCCCAAAGACTAACTTTGAAATAGGGCCAGAAATTGGTTACAACCATAATCAAACTCCTAACAAAATTAGATGTTGCATATTCACCACGATTGATGAAAACAAAGAAGATGGAGAGATGTTCATTATAGACTTAAAAAGTAATGCACCATCAACAGTTTCCAAGCTCACCTGTCGTGAAAATGATGACTCGGGACACCTTTAACAATATTCTGCTGAATTGGCTTGAGTTGTTTCTCCTCATGTTGGGAATGCAACACATATTTCTACTTATGGACCTTTTATGTTCATTCTATGTTCGATGGCATGTTCTGCATGTGTTCACAGTTGGCATGAAGGTTTATGTCCCTTCTGTGTTCAGCTCCTCGCCCAACACATATGTCTCTTGGTAACACTTCTATTTGTGGGGGCCTAGGGAAGATCGACCTATTTTTCAATAGTAACAAGTCCTTAGAAATATTTTCATTTGTGTGCTTCTCTTCTCCCAGGAGCAGGGTCCTCCTACAGGTCATAACGACACAACACCTCCTTGGACTCGTCATCACCCCAAATAAAGTTGGCAAGTGGAGTCCATGACAATGATGATGAAGGAATTTGATCCTCTGTCCTCCCGTACGATCATTTTCTCTGACCAACCACCCCTAGTAATGAACACTACATATTGTGATTATGGAGACAACAACCACGTCTAGAGGCTTCGGTAGGATAGCCATTGGACAAGAAATTCTAGGAACCGCTTACGCATGAGTGTTGCATTTTATTAGGATAACATTTCCTTCACCAACCTTAGAAGGTACTTCTAATGTGACATTAGAGGAAATTTGAGGTCTAAAATGGGCCTCCTAAGGAAAATAATAAAATAATAGTTATTAATTTTGGAGGAAGAATGAAAAAAACTACTTTTTTTGTTCGTATTTTTGACATATCTCCTTGTGTTTTTACTCAAATTCCAAGAGGGAGAGCTCACTGGATGTGGAATTTAATTCCCCATCCAATGAGTACCCACACTGCATACTTTTGACAGACCCCGCTACCCCAAAAATAATAAATACCTGAAAAAATGTGATGATGATGCATCATGACATTTTTTCAGGTATTTCTTATTTTTGGGGTAGGGGGGTCCATCAAAACTATGTAGTGTGGGTAGTTATTGGATGGGTAATTAAATTCTACATCCAACGATCTCTCCTGCTCGGAATTTGAGTAAAAACATAGGGAGATATGTCGAAAATACGAACAAAAAAGGTGGTTTTCTTTTATGACAAATATGCCAATTCAACCATTATGGTTGACTCATTTTATTGAAATTCTATTGGTTCCTGAATTCCAACTCACAAAATTTATTGTTGGCACATTTTCTCATAAGGCCCATTTTAGATCCCAAATTTCCTCTAATGTGAACATCCTTACATCGACCTTAATCTTTGGAGCCCTCTTAGCATGAAAACCCAGGAATGTCAAAATTTCAGAGTGATGCCCATCGGCTAATAGAATACCTCGGAAGATAGGTTTCTCAAGAAAGATAGCCATCATAGACCTCCTTTCAAGACTCTTGGGATTCTAGGCCAAATAACATTCAGCCACCTTCTCCTCTCTTCAACATTTACCCAATATGTATCTTCAAATGGCTCTGACTATGGCGCTTATAAAGAGCTGGGTGGTCAAACTTTCAACAATGGACATGTCAAACCTTCACACATGCCATCATCAAGTAGCTTGATGGCAGCATGCATGATCACGTGGGTTCAGGATTCGATCCTTATGTGGAGATATCGGCCCTGTCGCCCCTTTTTGTTATGGTGTCATGCTATCAATTGCAAAAGTGACCTCTGGCTTCAATCTTCATCATCCTTCAGTTAGCTCATGGAAAGCGGACTAAACATTTGGTGTTCATCGACCTCTCCTGGTGACGATATCGAAATTTCCTTGCTCTCTGAGCCTATGTTTCCTCACCCTAATCCATGTGAGGGCCATACTTATCTTCTGTTGTTTGATCATTAGGGCGTTGTTCATCTATTTTAAAATATTATTTAATAAGAATTTAAGATTTTAAATTCGATAATTTTAAATGCCACTGCTTAAAATCTACAAATAAATGGCAATTCAATAGCATGAATTGGAATTCGAAAGCATTCTCTTGCATTCCTCCACAACAATCATTTGAAAGAAAGAACAACCAAGGAAGTATATGGAAAAAAACTAAAACTATTTTTTCCCCATAGTTTTGTAGAAATAGTTGCTGAAAATGAAATTATTGCATATTTTAAACAAGATTTTAATAAAAATACAAAAAATATCTGGAATATAAATTTGTTTAAATATTAAATAATATATTTAAAAATTAATCTATAAACTGTGTAATATAATGAAAAAATTATTGCAAACAAAGTTACAAATTAAACATACTTATTCATGATTCCCGACTTTCCCTTTCTGCAGTGTGAAACACAGAAATCGAAAGTTACAAGTTCATAATAAAAATTTATGTATTTTTGAATTCCTCTTTCCACAGTGCGAAATGTGGAAATCGGAAAAGTATTTGTCTCATATTTTTTTATCTTATTTCTTGATTTTGGATTTCGAATTTTTTTATTATTAAAAATATTTTAAAATAGATGAACAATAAATGCATTCAGTCATCTTGATGTCAGATCATCTTTAAACTTCACATTTATTAACATAAATAATTGTTATTTGATTTTGAATTAAATTGCATATACCCAAATCAAGCTATTTAGGTATATTGGATCTTTAAACTTTATATTTATTAACAAAAATAATATATTTAGATATATTAGATATTTTAACTTCATATTTATTGATAGAAATAATTGTTATTATTGAATCTAGAAACTTCATATACTATGCTCAAGAAAAATATAAATCCAATATAATCAAGAAAAATTGCGTCTTAGAAAATTTAGTTTATAAATTAAAAATTATTATTCTTTAAAATGATTGAATTTTAAATGAATTTTTAACTCATTTCTCTAAATAAAATAAAGTCATATAATTTCCAATATATATAAACAAATTAAAAACACATTATATATATTACAAATATTTTTAGTTCATAATATTTATAAAATTTAGTTTATAAATAGGCCTCCAAATTGGTACGATTTGTAGGAAGAAGAAAAATAACTGCAGAGAAAATGCAATTATTGCAATTTTTAAACAAGATTTTAATAAAAAATATGAAAATATGGAATACAAAATCTGTTTAAATATTAAATTATATATTTAAAAATTAATCTATAAACTGTGTAATATAATGAAGAAGAAATAAAGATTACAATTAAGAATGAAAAAATTATTGCAAACAAAGTCATGAATTAAACATACTTATTCATGATTCCCAACTTCCTCTTTCCATAGTGTGAAACATGAAAATCAGAAGTTACAATTTCGTAATAAATTTTTTTGTATTCCTGACTTTTGCTTTCCGCATTTCCGCCCTTCAGTGCGGAACTCGGGACTCAGAAAACTTAACTTTCGACGTTATCCTTTTCTACACTTCCGACTTCTTCTTTCCGACCTCGAACTTTGGAAATTGGAAGTTACTTTGAGGATAAATAGAAAAATATTGAAAAAATAACTGATTCCTAACTAACTATTTAAGGACACTTAAAGACGATGAGTAATAATTTCAAGATAGGACTATTGCAGGATATAATAGATGAAAGAAAACAACCATTTAATGTGCAAACATGCAAATCAAGATCACTTATTTCAACTTACTTTAGACCAACTTAACAAATAAAATTGCAAAGAAAAATGTTCAAAGCATTAAAGATACACAATAAGTTCAAGAAACCATATTAATTAAAAAATCAATATTAGGGATCCATAACCAATTACAAGTAGTATTAATGATCATTTATATCAAATAAAAACATTTACTAGATACACATTCCACATGTTAGTTCAGTAAATAAAAATCAGTACATGAAATAACACATTTATAGTAAACCACCAATAATCAGTAAGCCAGATAAATTAGGAGATAAACTGAAATTCATTAAGAGCATTCAATGAAGATCCATGAAACATAATATGAAATGACTGTAATTTTATTAATCTGCAATCATTTACAAACATCTAAAACCACAAACTTTCATGTTATGATCTCGGTATTCCTTTCTCCTATGTAGCTTTAAAAGACAAATTCCTCCCTTTAAATAATATTACAAATTTTCCATGAAAATTAAATTCCCAAGACGTGGGATACAAAACCAAACAGTTTCAAGGTTCGCTAAGGATGGAATGCCACTTGGCATGTAGCTGGTTCATGAGCTCATCAATCTCTTGAAACTGGGCATGTATCAAGTGGATTTCTTCTTTATATTTTTGCGAGGTGATCTCCCTCTTCTTAACTTTCTTCCACTCTTTCAGATACACCTGTACTAGAGCCATCAAAGCACAATGGATATGAATCCAACTCTCGATCTCCTGCATGGTGAGTTGATTTATCTATTGGATATGCTCCTTAGCTGCATCAAAATGTTGTTCAACTTGTTCCAGGTGGATTTTTGGTGAATGCACCTGAGAAATAGGATCTAAGAGAGGCAATTCCAAGTAATCAAGCAAAACCTTAGAAGCTTCCCACCTACGTTCGCAAGTCAACTGTCCTTCTCTAATTATAGCTTCCATTGAGTCACAAATATTTTCCCATGTCTCAATTATAACCTTAGTCATTTTAGCTTACAATTTGTCCAGAATTGGCATATCATGTGATCTATCTAAAATATGCATTTTTCAATCTATCACCTTTTTAAAATCCCTATATGCTTCTTTTCTTTGATCATGGTGGGTTTCCAAAGTTTTGGAATGATGCCTAAGCGAATTATATAAACCCCGTGTCTCATCAAAACAGGTCTATAGATTGACCATTAACTGACGAAATTCCTGATGTACCTTGCATAGCACTTTCTTGAACTCCTATGGTGTCAAACTTGAAAAATAAGAGTCTTCTGATGCTATTTGAGTATCCTTGACTTGTTTCTCAAGGATGGATATTTTTTCTGCTTGTTGTTGATTGAGAACATCTGCATTGCCAAGCTGATGTTTGAGATGTTTTGTCTTCTTCTGTGATTGCTTGATTTTGTTCTCAGATTCTTGTTTTAGCTGCTTAACCTCTTTTTCATGTTTTTCCTCAGCTGCTGCCAAGTCCAGTTTATCCTTTTGCAGTTCTTGCTCCTTATCAATAAGGGTCACACTTAGTTGTGAAGAGAGTCATAATTAGCCCCTACAAAATCTCCTATAGAAGTTGTTCTATCTAATGCCCCTTGCTTGATATCAGGGGTTTCTAATTTCCATATAACTTGACTGAGGGAAGGCATCTTTTTGGTTGAGCTCTCTCTTGTCCTCTTAGCTCCTCTTTTGATCATATCTTTGTCCTTCTTACTTGAGCAGTATTTTCCCATACATACCACAACATCTTCTCAAAAATATGTTATTCCTTCACGAGGTGAAATGGTTTGACGTTGAGTAGTAACTAGGGGGTCAGTTTGTGACTAGGAAAGAGGGATTTTTGTATTGAGGGGAGGGATGTTCATAGGAGAGGTCAAAGAAGAAATTGTAAGGGATGAGGAAAAATTAGGTGTAAATATGTCAACCTTAGAGGAAAGAGTTGTAGAGATGGTAGGAATGTTTGTCTAAGGAAGCTGAGAAAGTGGGGATGTTGGGATAGGCTGAGGTGGTGAAGGGGGAGAAGAAGAAGTATGAATGGGTGACTCAACTAGTGTTGTGGGAATACTAGTGGTATCTTTCAGAATTGGTGAAAACTTTATTTCAGAAAAATATTGTTGGGAAAATGATGAATCCAACATGATATCAAACTGTTGAAGGCCAGGAATAGATGATATCAGGGAGGTCAAAAAAATAACAGGACAATTAGAAGTACCTTCCTCTTGTTCTAGATCGTTGTCTATATCATGAATTTCAATATCACCCATAGGTGTAGGATTTACCTTTTGATAGGAGGGGCTTGCACTAGTTCTTGTTCTCTTTAAGCAATTTGTAGCAGGGGGACCATATGTTCTTCTCTTTGCACCTCCTATGATTGAACCTGTTCAGAACTCAACTGGGCCTTTTCTTTCTTAGCCTGTGACTCAACCATTTTTGTCTATGTTTGCAATTGAGAAATGATTCCTTTAATATTCTTCTTAAAATATACTCCCTTTTGCAGGGTGTCTTCCATCAAGGCAGGATGCGGGCTTACAGGACCTTTAAGGACACATTTATCTTTGTCCTTACGTTGAATAGCTAGATTAGCATCATATATTTGTTATTGCTCTTTTTCTTCCTTCTCTAAGTTTTGTTTCTCAATGTACTGCTATATATTCAGTGTAGTTTCCCTGTAATGAAGAGTGAGATCCTTGGTTTCCGTTTGGTATTTGTAGAGATGAGACTTAACCTCTATATCCTTGATCTTTCTCATTTCCTATTGAAAATCCATAGCTGCTCTGAAAATAGAATCATCGGGCTCATTTTCATGAATATGCTGAGACCTAGCACGCTCATGTGAAAACATGTTTTCCAGATAAGACTTTGGGTCATGCATCCTCCTGGATGCCTCTCCCAAATGCATAACAGTAATTTCTTTACCCATCATGGCTGCATGGGTAGAATTTTGAAGTACAAGAGAGTCCAAATACAAGGTAAGTTTAGGCCACGCCTTTTTCTTATGTTTTGTCAATTTGGGAAAAACCCCATCGATAACAATCTAAAAGGAGAATTCCTATAGCACCATATGATCAGGAACTATTCTGGGTAGAAAATGCATAGTGTTGCTTCCCAAAATCCTCATGTAGGAGAAATATTCTCCTACATACCAATCACCATGTACTGATATTAATGCCATGACTCTTTCAAAAAATGTTGTAGCGTCATCCTTGAAAATTTTGTGATACATCGACCCAAGAAACAGGTCACAAATATTGTAGACTGGAGGAATGAAATTGTCCTCCCACATATCAGAACAATATATGTGTACGAGGGGAGGATTCTTGTCCCAATTTTAATTCAAGGCTAGGAAAGGAGAATTTGCATAGAATGCATCCATCACAAACCTTGACATGAAAAATGTCCACTTTCGGTTGGCCAGGGTCTTCTGATATTTTTCAATTTCATCTTTCAATTTGAAAGACAAAACCTATGCCGAGTTGAAAGAATAACCTGTAATCAAAATGTGGTGCGCCACAGGAACCCACTTTGCTTGAAACATGCTACAACTCGGTGACCCATATAAGCGACAAAACATATCTTCCAGTAAAGAAAATCATTCCCCAAACCAGGAAATTCGGTAGGCATTAATTGGTGTAGAGACAAACAATTTTGTGTTATCCATCCAATATTCGACCACTTCTTTGTAGTTGAACTGGGAAATAGATTCATCAAGAAATTTCGATGTCAAAAGATGTCTGGGTGGTCCAAGTGCATAAGCCATAGCAAATACATCAGACCGGAATGATGCAATAGGGCCATTAACATTGTCATTAAAAGAACGTTCCTTAGGGCTCGTGTTCTCTAAGGCCCACTTAACAAGATTTGTATAGGGCATGAAAGGGGTTCTAGCAGCAATGCAGTGGAGATGAGAACTCCAAATTCTTTGATAAATAGGAAAGTCATGGGTGATAGAGGAAAATTCGTCATTATAAAAAATGGACTAGATTCTGGACCAGTCCAGATGTACAATATCATACACACGTTCACTAGTATCAGTAAACACATCGGCGTTGGATTCTTTTTTCTTTTGCTCCTGAATAGTTGTTTTTTCCGTCTTGTTCTTGGATGTGGTGAACACCGTCTCTGATTGTATTTTGGAAACCATGTTTAAAGCAGTGACACAAGTTGAAATTAACAAAAAAAAATGGCCAAGTGGAAATTACTTACTGGTAAAAAGACTCAAAAACCATAGATCCGTAAGGTAGGGAACGGAGAAAAATCCATAGTAAAAATTTCGACTGCAGTAAGAAATCACATGCAAAATGGTAAAAAATGATCGTAACTTTGAACATATTTAAAACCAAAAATTAAACGACCAAAACGATATAGACTATAGATCTAGGATACATGGACGGCAGAGACCAAGGAGACAGAAATAGGACGAGTAAGTGATAAAGTACAAAAAACTGTAGTTTCTGATTTCTGTGTTCCGAACTTCGGAAGTTGTAAATTAGGAGGGAAAGATTTGATGCACAAACATGTGATTGCTTCGGTTTCCAAACTCGGAACGGGAAAGGTAGAAAATCGGAAAACACACAAATAATAAGTGTAAAAAGTGATATTGCCAACTTCCGCGATCCAAAAATTGGAAGTCAAAAACGGGGAATATCATAAAAAACTTTGGATACAATGCCCATGGATTTGTGTGAAGCGATATTGGTAATTGTTACTATAATTCTAAGTTTTTTTAAACATATTTTTATTGTTATTTAAAAAAAAAATTCTTATAAATAATTTAGAATGTATATATTAAAAAGTTAACTTCATAATTTCCATAAATGTTTGATATCAAAAGTATATCAAACACTGCTAACTTAAATACTTATCCATGGCTGATTCATGAGGAATGCCACTAAATCTGCAACGAGATTTCACAAAGTGCACAAATTTTTTGGGGGATTGGTTTTTTAGGTAGTTAAATTTTTAAGTTTTTTTAATTTTGCTAATGTGATTTTTCCTACTATGTCAAAAGTTTATAATTTGACTATGTAAAAAGTAAAACCTAAATAAATTATAGGTATGTTATATGTATATTATGAAATTGAAAGATAGAGGTATAGGATGCGAGTAGACAGAAATAAAGAGTGACTGTGGGTGGTAAGTGCTAGGAGAGGGTGATTAGGATCCAAAGAGAGCAGAGAGAGAGAGAAGTAGAGGGAGAGAGTGAGGGGAAAAGAGGGAGAGAGAAGAGGAAGAGAGAAGGGGGGAGAGATAAATGAGAAAGGGAGAGATAGAGAGAGAGGGAAGAATATATGGAGCGAGGAAGCAGGGAGGAGAGAGGGAATGGGGCAGAGATACGTTGATCCTCCATTGATGTATTTAGTCATGAATGTCTTGAGGTAAAACCTCAGTTTTACCCACAAAAGTATCATTATTATAGTATTACCTACAAAAGCATTATTAAAATGTAATTTTGAGTCTGCCAAGGTAATTCAGAAAGGTTCAATTGCGGAAAGAATCAATATTTTTACCCTATCGGCATTCCTTTGCACCTCTCGATGCAAATGCTAGTATATAGTATCTAGACTATGTATTTAGAATATCATTTACCATAGTTATTAATGTGTTTGGACCATCCTTTTTCATTGTAGTTTAGACTGTGTTATGGTGAAATAACATATGTGCGTGTGGGGTAAAAGGAGACCATATATTAATGATATAAGTGAAGATTTTGTTCAATGGATTAATTTGTATCCATTTTTTCTTTTATTCTATTTTTATAGAATTTAGCTTTATTAAATATTTATATTGCTATTTTTTTTTATGAAAAACATCATCTTCATTAAAAAATAAATTCATTGAAAGATACATTATCCATATTAAAAAAATATTGTTGAAATTAGTGTGTGAACGAGTATATATTAAAATAAATTCATTGAAAGATACATTATCCATATTAAAATATTATTATTGAAAATAGTATTGTGAACGAGTATTCAAATGAGTAGATATATATTTATATATGTTTTAATTAAATTGTTTTTTTGTCATCATATTGGTTAATGATGAATTGATGTTTTGATTCAAGGCATCTAGAATTTCATTATGTTTTGATTTAAGACATATAGAACGTCTTTTAAATGAAATTGGTATAAGTTTTTCATTCTCTATTATTGAACTTTGTCTTGTGTATTGATGAATAATATAATAATTTTTTAAATTTTATTTTCATTTTATATAATAATAAGTTTTAAATGTGTAAAATTTAAAATTTCCATTTACGTTTGAGTTTGGGTTTTAGATTACCTTAGTGGTGATGAGGTGATCTCTTGAGAGAGAAATCCTTAGATTGATCTATATGGAGTGGCTTGAAAAGTGTTTGTTTTGAACATGTAGGATTTAGGTTTTTGGATCCTATATTTTTTTAACAATTTCTCATTGCTCCTGGTTTGTCACATTTATGTTGTGAGTTGTTATTTTTGCAAAAAATTTCATATTTTTCATATTCATTGTAGGTTTACATTTGAAAGGAAAATGTTCATAATTCAACTTTTGGACACACTTCAATTATACAAAGTCAATATAGTGGTTGTAAGAAACCCTTTCTTTAAATACACTTTAACAAAAAATATTCTAAAAAAAACATGACTCTGTTTAATTCAAGTTGGTCTATATACTTCTTATGAGTATTAACAATTTTTGTCAATAAATCTTTACCCTAGATCAAAGTCGAGTCCCTTGATCTATCCCTTGATCTGTCCCTTGATTTAGGTACACCCTCTTGTTTTAAAGAAATACTAGGAATTTTTGAATACCAAGAAAAATGGAGATTCATCTTTAAAATATTATCCAACTTCTTCATATAACGAAAAAAAATGAGTCTTCTAAGTGATTTACCAATGCAATTGCACTATATGAGAAGAAATGAAACTTCTTCATTGTTAAGAAGGGGAGGGAAGGATCCCTAGCCACTAACCTAAAACACACTATGGTAAGGTTTCAGGGGCAAGCACACTCTCGAGAGACTCTCGAAAGATGTTAGGCTGACTAATGTATTTATAACTTAGAATTTATAATAATTGAATGTATTTAGGGTTTCAGGATCACACAAAATCTCCATATGTTAGGGTGACTAATGTATTTATAACTTAGACTTTATCATAATTAGACAGACAAATGAAATGGAAGACTATTTTAATAACTTTCTAGAGATTTAGATTATTTAAATGAGTAAATGTACTATATCTAGAACATGAAATGAATGGGAAACTACAATGTAAGACTGTATTTATTACTTTGTGGAATTTTTCAATTTTGTAACAAACAAAAAGGTCGCATAGTAGCCATTATCCCATCCCACATCATCAAATTCATAGGTTCAAATACTAGCCACAGAAACGAGTGCAGGTGATCTTATTTTTACCCAAAAGAACCACCGAGAGCAAAGGCATGGGAAAGGGTGGGAAGATAATTAACCGCAAAGATAGAGGCAACTCATTTAGTGAAAGCAATAGTAAAATGATAAACCAAGGTAAATAATACATTTGGACCCTTTACTTATCAATGTTCATGACATTAAATCATTTAGAAACTATATAACATACAGTTCCTAATTGAATGCCCACAAAATGCAAAATGAGCTATGCAAAAAGGGACCCAAATGCACTCATCAATTACAATTTGACATTTTCAGAAGTTACTTTTACACATGTGGACTGCTAATGGTTGATTTATCTAGTAGAGGGGGTTTGGCCTTCATCACCTTGTAATTTTTTGGGTTTTCGATGTCTGCAGATATGTGTTTAATGGTTTAGACTATGTGTCCTACAGTCATTATATTCCAATGTCACAATATTCTTATCATATGCACTTTATAGTATGGAAACATGCCTTTTATTTAATCTAATAATTATATACTTGTAAGTCTGCATAATCCATACTATATATCACTATAGACTGGTGTTATTTCATCACTTTCATTTTTGTAGATATTAAACTTGGAGGAATCTCTGTCCCAGCTGAAAGTTATCCATGTTGCTGGAACAAAAGGAAAGGTAATATTGTTTAGTATTAGTTTTCTCCACTCTTAATATGCAAATAATAAAGAACATAAATATCCATCTATGACACATCTAGGATTACATTCAAATTTTGTTTATCTTGCTTTATAATAGACTCATGTGGTTGTTAGTTTAGGACTTTCAACAATTTTATATTATGATTGCAGAAGCATATAGATAAAAATTATAGTGTATACCAATATATAATATCAAGATGTTATCTATATGAAGAGATGAAAGCCCTGTTTTACTTCATAGTGAGTTAGTACATCATTGTTTATGTTTGGAAGGTATACGTTTGTCGCAGTGATATGAAATATTCACTAGGATATCTCATGAGTTGTTTCTTATATATGAAACCTTGTAGGATGAAGAATTCTTATTTCATATGGTAATTGTTTCAGGAAAATATCAATCTTTCAACCTTCGAATACATTAGTTAATACATTGATTCTTACAACTAATAAGTTTCTTAAATATCGGGAAAATATGGGGAAGCAAGAGGGTATTTTTTCTTTCGATTTTGAGTTGCTGAAGCTCAAGTTAAATCATTACTTTATTGCTTATTATGCACCCACATTCTCACTATGGCTTGAAAGGTCTTCCCTGGCCGCATACATATTTGTTATCATAGCAATTCACCCACTTGGAATTTTGTTCATAGGGAGACTTGGTTATTGAAGCTAGTTGGTCTGTTGAAAATTTAAATATTAAATTGACCTCCTTTCATCGAAAATCAAATTTTATTTTATAAGAGGACCTCACACATGATTATTGTTAACACCCAAAAAGGGTTCACTACCTCATCTACCCCATTACATGGCTCATTTTTCCATTTTCCTACCATAAAACCATCTAAAAAGCCTCCAAAAGGCCATAAAACCCTCTTTTCCTCCAAAAATATCTAAAATTTCTCCAAAAAGGAAGAAAAAATATAAAATAATGAGGAAAAGGAAAAAAAAAACCCTAAACAGCTGAAACCCTAACCCTAAACCGGTTTCCAAAACTATAAATAAGTGATGGAGACCCATTATTTCAGATCTATCATCAAGGGTCCATATCCCCAATAAGATCCTCAAGAGATCCACAAGATCCACAATCACAAGTATCCTGCCTCTGCCAAAATTGCTCATGAAACCATAGCTCACCATTGAAGCTACTTTCACCGTGAGAGCCCCTTTTGGCCCATTTCCACCATTGGAGAAAGAGAAGAAGCAGCTTGAAGCTTAGAGCTACCGACTCGGATCACCGCAAAGGGCTTCACCAACCTTCACATTGAAGGTCAGATTAATACAAAATTACTATTTACTTTTTACTGTTTTGTTTAATGAACTTGTTTAGATTTAATTCTCATTATTGTTTAGCATCTTTTTATTTCAAGTTATAGCTTTTAATTCATATTTCATTGAACTGCTACTAAGGAATCCATTGTCCTTAGTAGGTACTCATTCGTACAAGCTAGGGCTAAAACCCTAGCAACAGTTTTGGCGACTCTGCTGGTTTATTTTTTGCAATTTTATTTTCCGTTTTTCCTTTCGGCTGTCACTTTCGGCCACCGCCGACCGTGACTTTCAGCCCCATAGCCGCGTCCCAACCGCGCCTGTCTAGCCCTTAGCTGCGACCCGAACGCGCCTGTTTCGTCCTAACCAAGCGGTTCGACCGCCGCTGTTAGCTAAGAACCTGCGTCCCGACCGCACCTGTTTACTTCAAACCCGCGATTCGACCGCCGATGTTAGCTAGAAACCTGCGTCCCGACCGCCCCTGTTTACTTCAAACCCGCGGTCCGAGCGCCACTATTAGCCAGAGACCTACGACCTGCGCACGAATGTTGCTTTCAAACCCGCGGTCCGACCGCGCGATTTCGCCCCATACCCGCGATCCGCGATCTAATTTTTGCAATTGTTGCCGCGCCGGAACCCAGTCACTTTGCTTCCATATTCCCTGCACTTGCACATCCATCTGTCCCACCTGCATCCCTACAGCCTTTCTGTCCCATGTTTACAGTATTGTTTAAAAAAATTTAGTATTGTTTATTCAGCATTGTTTATTCAAATAAATTTTGCACGGTATTTATTTTTTTCATTCAATTATATTGTTATTTCGGAAGTTTCCCTGGCACTTCTCTTCTAGTTTCATAACCTCACAAGCACACAATCTGTCACCTAAATCAAGTGAGACTTAAAAAATACTTAACTCAACCAACATTCTAACCCCACTTGGGGAACATAAAATAATTTTTGTAGTTAGGTAGGATCAAGGGGATAGGCTTCCAATAACACCCCTTGGTTATTTACACTTGAGACATAGTTGTTTTCCTTTAGGGAACCAAAATCCCCTAGTATTTTTTGACACGGTCACAACCAGATTATCAAAAGGCCTCTCCCTTAGGAGGGTTGAAGTCATGAGATTGGTTCCGGAGGTCTGAGTGGAATACCAAACTCCATTCAGTAACTGAAGGGCTACCTTTCGCAGTTCTCGAAATATCCCTGTATAGGGAATATTGCGGTTAAAGGACCAAGCGGCAGATTTACCTTTCTGGATGTGTCATGAATGGGGTATCTTAGTTGCCATACTTCTAGGTTTGAGTACCCGGTGTCCCTCCCGGTAGGGGGATACTTTAGCCATTTGACTTTCCTATTTATATTGTCTGACTTGGATTTCATCACCTTGCAGAAGATATGTCTAGTTGAGTCATAATACTACTAGTTAGGTGTTTGCATGCTCCCTTACTTCCTTTTGGTCTAGTGAGTCCACCATTTTTTATTTTTGTAGGCAACCTGCTATTTTTTGGTATTCTGACCATTTCTGTTGATACTCCGCCTGTTGTAGCACCCAGTTACAGTGGGTGTTTTGAGTTGTTGTTGGCCTGAGCGCCCCATTTGTTGAGCTCTCCTTCTGCACACTCGGTTGCATTAGAGTTTTTTGAGCTGTTTTGTAGTTACCTCAACCCACACAGATTTGACATCATTTTATCACCATTGCTTCCCCGAGACATTCTCGGCGCCTCAGAGGCGAGCCCCCACAGCACGGATCACTTGATACCACTCATCGTAGATCTCGCGCCTTGTCACTTGACTCCACTCGTCAGCGGCATAGGACTCCGTCACCAGATTCTGACGCCCCTTATTTTACCTCTGATTCTGAGCCAGAGTCTCAGAACCCCCTTTACACTGCTCCTACTAGCCCCATGGCTAGCATGACTCCCACTCCCATCTTGGTAGGGACCATTGGTGGCACATCCACCACGACACCCGGTACCACACCTACTTTGGGTATGCCCTCCACGGGGGCCCCCTCTACTGTCCCCCTCACAGTACCGATTCCCGCAGCGGGAATACCGGTCCCCACTCCATTAGTGACTCATACCACCCCTGGTGGTGCAGGTCCGTCCTATACCACCATAGTTCCCCCACTTGGGGGCAACCTCCCTCACATGACCCCTCCACTTGGGGGCATTGGCCCCAACTTGAACCAACCCACAACCGTGTCACACCCTTCGTCTAGTTTGCCATACATGGCTAGCCTCAACCTACCTGACTTAGCCATATTAACCAACGACCCCATCCGACACGACCCGGCATGGCCCCACATGCCTACCAAGCTCCCCTCTGACATCCCTAAGTTCGAGGGTAAGGCAGGTGAGGACCCACAGAACCATATCATGTCCTTCCATCTATGGTGTTCCTCAAATTCCATAGTAGACGACTCCATTCACCTCCGTTTATTACAGCGCACTTTCACTGGCTCTGCTGCCAAGTGGTATATCGAGCAACCCCATGGAACCCATGTCACCTTTACGTCCCTTGCCTCGACCTTCCTACAGTTCTTCCAGTTACCTGTCCGCTATGATGCGGGCGTTGAGATCCTCCTATCTTGCAGAAAGAACACAGCTACCCACATCACAGACCACATTCATGAATGGCGGCGACGCTGTAGCCTATGCAAAATCAAGTTAGATGACCGGATCTTCCTAGATTGGTTCCTCAAATCCCTCCTTCCGCTCATTGCTAAGGATGTGGCAGCCGAAAGAACCCAGTTGGAGGAAGAGGCTATCCTTAAAGCCCAGCAGTTTGATCTCATTTACGCCCAGTCGGGTTATCTTTATACCATCATACCTGACGCCCCTCGTGGTGATCCCTCCCAGCACGATGCGCCGGGGGCATCCCACGCTGCCGACGGCATCATTGGCCGTCTCTCTTCGCAGCCTCAGCCATTTTCCATAGCCCGTCCTCCCCCTGGCCCTGAACCTTCGTGGGCTACATCCCAGTCCGGAGCAACCAACTCGTATGCTCAAATGCCACATCAACACCATTCCCATGGACCCTCCTATCCACCTCAGTGTTTCGGCCATATGACTTCCGCTTACGCCCCCCTGGTCGCACCTCAGCCCTACTATCATCAGCAGGCTGCACCAGCTCTTGCGCCACCACAAGCCCAACCTCCTTATTATCAGCCACAGCCAGCCCCTGCGGCAAACCCACAACCCGCTCCACAGCACTATCAACAACCCCCTCAAGTAGTTGCACCAGTGCAGCCTCCACCTCCATATTATCCACCGCAGCCTGCTCCCACACCTGCGCAAACTCAGAATCCACCTACTACCCAAGGGCAGGTTTACGCCCAAGAAAACCCGTCGCTAAACCAGAACAACCAATGCAACCAGGGCCAACAAAACCACGGCAGAGGCCGCAATCGTGGGAACAACCAACAGACCGAGCAAGCTGGTCAACACCCTAGTCCCCCCGCTAATAATAACGCGGCCCCTACCAACCAAAACCCTGATCGCCCGCCCAAGCAGGATAAAAACCCTAATTTGCGAACGAACTATCCTTGTTCTGTTTGTGGGGTCTATGGCCACTACACACATTTTTGTCCACATATGGAGCGAGTTCAACAACTTTTGGCTGTTGATAGACTACGCCAAGGACAGGCGGCTCCTCAAGCACCACCCAATCCCCCACAACCTCAGCAGCCACCTTTGGTGATACAAAACCCCTTACCAAACCAAAACTTAGTGAACACTGAATCATTGGCTCCCCCTCCAGCTAATGTGCCCATCCAACAAATCACTTACGAGGCTCCTGATCAACCCATATTTGACTCAGGTACCCACCATCTGTTGATGATGTCCTCCGATGAGGTCAACCTCCAGACTCGGCGGAACCAATATGGCTCCACCCCGGAAGCCCCTCCTGCCAATAACCCCACTAACGCTCATCCCACTGATCAGGCGTTACGTATACCTCCACCTCCACTAGATGGAGCTCCCAAAACAGCCCGTTTCCCACTTCGCCGTATCAACAACAACCCCAATGCGCGGGCTGCGTCTAACTACAACATTGTCGATGATTTAGCCCAATCCCCGCAGCCATGTCTACGTTAGAAGTCTTGAAAAACTGCCCTTCGCAGTGTAAGACTTTACTCTCAGCCATTGGAGCTATCGATCCAACTGATTCGCAATTAATGGCATTTGATTTGGACCAATCCGAACCCCGCCTACCTTCCAATTTATCATTCCAAGTTTCTGTCTCCATTCGGAATTTTGTCGTCCATCGATGCATTATTGATGAAGGTGCCTCTACATGTGTCATGCCCATCTCCATCTGGCAGAAAATGGGATCCCCCCCTCTCCAGCAGTCCTCTACTATGTTGCGAGCCTATGACGGTCGTTCAGCTCAACCACAAGGCCTATTGACCAATGTCCCCGTCCAGCTGGCTGGCAAAACCGTCCTAATCAACATCGAGGTTATCAATTCCCAGCTTGATTATAACCTTTTACTTAGCCGCAGCTACATGTATGCCATGCGAGCAGTCGCTTCTACCGTTTTTCGTATCATGATGTTCCCCCATGAGGGACGCGTGGTCAAGGTTGACCAACTTACTTACCACGATCCCAATGCCCCTGCGACGCTCGAAAATGTTCTCCCCATGGTGGAACAACCTATCTCAGGTGCCACCAACACAGTCGTTTCTTCTATAGGGCCCGTGCTCCCCATGGTTTAACAACCTATTTCGGATGCCACCACCTCATTCGTGTCTTCAGTGGGTCCCGGTGTTTACTCAGATGCACCAATGATCTCAACCGTCCCATCTATTCCACCCCCGTCTCCTACCACTGAAGTGTCCGACCTATGTACCCTATCCCACATCACGCGGACTCCTACTAATCAAACACCTTTGTTGCCTAAACCCCCTTTGGTACCTAGTCACATTGGTGCTACACCCATTCATACCATTCCTTTCCTCTTCCCTCCGTCAGGAGTGGCTAGCGCCCCGGTCATGGCTACCCTCAACCTCCCTGGTTTAACCTTAGGATTACCCGTTTGGTATCTTTCACCTCCCGTTCGTCCCCCAACACCAGATGTCGTCCTGCAACCGGTGCAACCCATCATCACTACTAGTCAACCACCTCCCGGTGTCACTACCCAATCGCCCTCCGCAAAACCTCCCCCTCCTCTTACCAAACCCACTGGGGGCAGAGGCCCCCAACCTTACACTGCTGTCCCACCTCCTAAGACAGTAAAAAACCCCACTGTGTTTCGTGCTCCTTCCAAATGCGCCCTGTGCGACGAATTAGGCCATGCAACTCACCTATGTCCTCACTTACCGGCTTTCAAGGAATACATGAAAACGCTTGACGATGACCCTGCTCTCCCAGTTGTCCATCTAGATTCAACCCCTATGCCTCGCGACAAATCCCTGCGCACTAACCAATCCTGTGCCTTATGCGGTGTCTACGGACATTACTCACATCACTGTCCCGATCTCCCCGAGTACAGAATAGCCCTCTTTGAGATGAACAATCCGGATCTTGAGACAGCACCACCCACCATTGTGGAGATACATTCCTCGGTCTTTTCCCCTTTCGGAGAGGTCAATACCACTCTTTTTGAGATGAACGATCTGGATCGTGAGATAGCACCACCCACCATCGTGGAGATCCACCCCCCAGAATCTTCCTTTTCCGAAGAGATTAATACCATTTATATGATCTCTTCCACCACTACTCCTTCATCAACCGATTTGACGACACAAACATTCCGTACGGATGAGGAGATTCTCGAGGCTCTCACTACCCCGGATTATCCTTGGGATGACATGCACCATCGTTCCTACTTCCTCCCGGATGAATCTTCCTCTAACACTGCTACCCAATTTGCAGTTGAATCCAAAGACTTTCTTCCTCCCAAGGTCGACTAGTTCAAGGACCCTATTCCTGCTCCTGACGCCTTCGAAGAGGGTAACATGGCCAACATCTCACCTGTCATCAAAGTTGATATCGCTGGATTCTTTTTTCCGCGCTCGTGATGATGCTTGAGATCATTTCTCGCTCTAACTTGGTACAATTTCAACATTGTGTCCAGACACCACTCGTCGCCTCGGTTTGCGCGCCACTTCGGCCGCTCTCTGTTTTTAACACTTTTTATATCGCCGGATTCATTTTTCCGAGCTCGTGATGATGCTTGAGATCATTTCTCGCTCTCACTTGGCACAATTTCAACATTGTGCCCCGACACCTTGTCGCTTCGGTTTGCGCGCCACTTCGGCCATTCTCCATTTTTCACACTGTTGATATCGCCGGATTCATTTTTCTGAGCTCGTGACGATGCTTGAGATCATTTCTCGCTCTCACTTGGTACAATGTCAACATTGCGTCCCAATACCTTTCCGCATTGATTTGCGCGCCACATCGGCCGTCATCAGATTATTTCACACTTTTTACATGAGCCATCCACTCCTGTCATACTGCAAATATTTCGTTATTTTGCCACCATTCATTCACCCCTCAAGGAGGCCCACCAGTGTTCCCCCCCACCCTCAGTCTTGGTCATCATAAATATTCCTTGATTGAACACTTCCTCCTTGCCTGGCCATTAATTCAGAGTCTTCTTATTTGCTTTCAGACTCCTTAAAATTGAAAGCAACCACGAGCATGTACTATCCTGGGCTCGTAAAATCCACACGACAGTACCATTCCATTTATTCAGAGTCTTCTTATTTGCTTTCAGAATCCTTAAAATTGAAAGCAACCAAGAGCATGCACTGTCCTGGGCTCGTAAAATCCACACGACAGTATCATTCCATTAATTCAGAGTCTTCTTATTTGCTTTCAGACTCCTTAAAATTGAAAGCAACCACGAGCATGAATTGTCATGGGCTCGTAAAATCCACACGACAGAACCATTCCATCATTTCAGAGTCTTCTTATTTGCTTTCAGACTCCTTAAAATTGAAAGCAACCACGAGCATGTACTGTCCTGGGATCGTAAAATCCACACGACAGTACCATTCTATTACTTCAGAGTCTTCTTATTTGCTTTCAGACTCCTTAAAATTGAAAGCTACCACGTGCATGAACTGTCATGGGCTCGTAAAATCCACATGAGAGTACCACTTTATATCCACACTTCTGCTAGTTCCCTAACCCATGAAGAAGTCCCCCCGTGCCTCTTGGCGCTATGATCAATCCTCTCGGCAGCACCCCCAATCAGGTCGCCTTTGTTCAGAGTATTCTGCAGTCTCCTGCCATTTTACCATAGCTTGAGTCTCCCTCAGCCCAGTCACCCTCAGATCCTATATAGCCATGATCCCTTTACCACCAGTCAGTTTCATATGCTGCCTAATCATCCCCACCATCATACTCTGAACAAAGCAAGTTTGAGTCCACCCACTCTACTTGCCCAGTTATTCCCCCCAGTTTTTCACTCCTGCCATCAGTACTATCACAGTTCGGTTATTCACCTCGCGCTCCTGTCAAGGAAACATCATTGCCTTGATAGTTGCAGGTCTCCCTCTGTCGACGACAGCCCCTCTATTCCAGAGGATAGACCCAGAGGCCCCTGCGCGTTGGACCCATCACCATCTGTGGTGAGTGCCTACGGACCATTTTGAGAGGAATCATCATTGCCTCTCTGAATAGTTGTTTCTCACATGCTCGACTTCAGCACCTTAATCGCATCGTTGATAATCGCGCAGGATGTATATCCCTTCCAGTATGTGTCGAAGACCCCGGATTTCCCCCGACTCTAGCACATTGGTGAGTCACTTCGGAACAGCCAGTTTTATGTTCCCGTGGGTGTCCGGGCGGCGTTGGCGATTATATTCGGAAGCCATCCAGTTCCATGCTTCCTCGAGTACCCAGTTCAGTTCCAGATCAGTGTACCATTGCATGTATGACCGTTGTGGCTTTGATCCAGCAGCTCATTAGTTCCTTTGGAACCACATTCAGGAGAAATGCTATCAGTCCAGTACATCAGTTGTTCAGTTCAGACATGGTCAGCCTAGCAGTATGTTCCAGATTTGTGTCCCCTCTGGACACTTATGATATACACAGTGGTTTCCTATGTATCCTACAGGTCCCTCTTTTCGGGCCTCACAGTATATTTTTATGTATCTTGATACGAGCATGGGAATGCCCGCCTCGTCCGTATGATCAGATGATTCCTCATCCCTTATTGAGGTTATGTACTTTTCAGTCCTTGCAGTTGGTTCGAGATCGTTGTTCCAGGCTTCAGTTGTTTTCTTCTCTTCTCCACACCCCAGAAAAAACAAATATGACTTATGATGTCCATCGGCCATACGATGAGCTCCTGCCCTCGCACATTAGGGGGCAATCTGTTAACACCCAAAAAGGGTTCACTACCTCATCTACCCCATTACATGGCTCATTTTTCCATTTTCCTACCATAAAACCATCTAAAAAGCCTCCAAAAGGCTTAAAATGCCTCCAAAAGGCCATAAAACCCTCTTTTCCTCCAAAAATATCCAAAATTTCTCCAAAAAGGAAGAAAAAATATAAAATAATGAGGAAAAGGAAAAAAAAACCCTAAACAGCTGAAACCCTAACCCTAAACCGGTTTCCAAAACTATAAATAAGTGATGGAGACCCATTATTTCAGATCTATCATCAAGGGTCCATATCCCCAATAAGATCCTCAAGAGATCCACAAGATCCACAATCACAAGTATCCTGCCTCTGCCAAAATTGCTCATGAAACCATAGCTCACCATTGAAGCTACTTTCACCGTGAGAGCCCCTTTTGGCCCATTTCCACCATTGGATAAAGAGAAGAAGCAGCTTGAAGCTCGGAGCTACCGACTCGGATCACCACAAAGGGATTCACCAACCTTCACATTGAAGGTCAGATTAATACAAAATTACTATTTACTTTTTACTGTTTTGTTTAATGAACTTGTTTAGATTTAATTCTCAGTATTGTTTAGCATCTTTTTATTTCAAGTTATAGCTTTTAATTCATATTTCATTGAACTGCTACTAAGAAATCCATTGTCCTTAGTAGGTACTCATTCGTACAAGCTAGGGATAAAACCCTAGCAACAATTATCTTGGTCAACTGACTGAGATCCACCTGGTTAACTGACCAAGTATGTACCTGCAGGAACTACTTGGTCCCATACCAAGAAGTCTATATCTCAACCTGTAGGATTTTCTTAGTCCCAGACCAAGAATTTCCCTGATCCCGGACCAATATACCCTAGTGACATATAGGAGGCATAGCCACATTATAGGGACTTTTCCATGGAATCAACCTTCTTGTTCCTAGACCAAGAACCTCAAGATACTGCTAGGGGCCGTACGGTACCTTCTAGGGACTTATGCTTCCTGGTTAACTGACTAGGACCCCTAGTTAACGGACTAGGGTACCATCCTCCTTCAGAATGGGTCTAAAAGCTGCACTATATTTAACAATAAGTTTTCCTTTTTCTTGATTAGTTGTCCTTCACCTGTTTTTATGACAACTCCCCCTATCACAAATTTCAAAATACTTGGATAGTATTCATCCCAAGACTTCAATAATCTTCTTATATGTATTTCTCCACTGTTGCAAGAATATATCATAGAACTACTCCCCATGAGATTGTGCTTGGTTATCATGCAAGTAATTCAACCAAGTTCTTTACCAAGTATTTCAATTATATAACTCTTTCTTTCTTTTGTTCATACACATTCCACATTATCTCATAGATTCTTGTTCATTTATTTAGCTGCAACCTTTGCATGCATTCCTAAACACTTGATAACTGAGAGAGATGGATCATGTTACAATTGATCACATGCTTTCATTCTATTGGTGTTTTGGCCATAACTTTTTCATTTCTCAAACATTTCATTAAAAAACTATACAATGTGTTATTTGTTAGGATTTATAATCCTCCTTTGTATGAATTGTCTATGAGATTATATTTTCCTAACTTAGGATTTTTTTTATTATTATTGGGTCCAGTAGTACCATTTGGTCCACTTATCCTTATGGGGCCACATGTACCAGTCACTAGAGTGTTGGGAACACCGATAGAAGCTAACTGAGAATGACTACACTTGCATGCATAAGTTTAGCTTCCTCCTAGACCAATCCCTACATTTTAGAAGACACTGGAAGTGCTAACACAACCTCCTTCAGTAGTTGGTAGTTGGTAACTAGTTAAGCTTAGTTGCTCTTCAATTAAATTCAGTTAGTTCTCCTCCAGTTCAGTTATGTCCATTTATGCATGGCTTCATGTGGAAAGGCGCCAGTTCTCACCTATTTCTCACCTACTTCTCACCTACCACTGCAGTTAGACTGGTTTGATTGATTGTAACTGATGGGTTGACTAATTTAGACATATGGAGTTAGCATCTTGGAATCTGATAGTGATTTAGACATATTTAGTTATCCATACAATCAAATATAGTAAGATATAGTTGGTTGATTAGAATTCATCCCTAATGATTCAAATTGCTCCTTATGTAACACTATTGTAACACTAGATTCTTTAATGCAAATAATATTGTAATTCTATGAGAAATACTTGTCTATTTCTTATGAGATTTGATTTGTTCAGTTTGTATAATTCATTCCTCTTCACTGCATAATAATTAAGAATCGGATTGCAGTCATTGTTTGATGATCTCAATGGCACAATAATTCTAACATGGTATTAAATCCATCTCAAGCAAGCTTCAACTATGTCTACTCTCCATGGAACACCGGAAGCAGTTGGGTTTCCACAGAAGTACCGCAAAGAGTGCCATGATTCCTATGAATTTATTCAGTGGCAATGCGGGCATGACAGACCCTGAGAAACTGTTCATGTCGAGAGGGAATTCTTTATTCTAACATAGTTTGAATGATTTTGGTTTTGCAAGGAAATTGCTACAGGTGTTACATAGCTTGTGTGAAGATATTGTCTGTTCCAGCAAGATAATTATGGATTATCAACCCTCCACACCTAGGATCCTAACACCATTCAATTATGTTGATTAGACGGAATATATGCATTTGTCCTTGTGCAAAAATGGATACTTCCAGATAATACTTGGAAGGGAGGTCGAGCCCCATCATCTAGCTGCGAAAAACAAGTTTTTCAACTGCTTAGATGAAGCTTTCAATTATCTATAAACTCACATATCCAGAGACATCCTATTTCATCTTGAAGGATTGAGGACTCCCAGGGAATATTGGTAGAAGCTTGAATTCTTTTTTGGAAAGAAAGATGAGCTTCAGGGACACATTCTGGATAAAGAGTTGATAGTCTTACATCCCAGCAATTTCGAGACCATCCAAAAATTATTTACTAAATTCAAGTTCCTTTCGCTTCAATGTAGACAGTACAAATAGAAATAAAGGATAAGCAACATGTGTTCTCCATACTCAACAAACTAGGCTCTGAGTATTTTGTATTTGTCTCAATCTTCCATTCCAGAAGAGCTTCCATTCCCAATTGGAATATGCCCTCACTTTATTCCTTTCCCGACTCCTTAATACATGAGAAAGAGAAGTTGATCTAGATGGGAGTCATTAATACTTCCAAATATCAATCCTTCCTAGTGACAGACTCTACCAAAGCGCAAGATAAAGGGAAATCTAATGGGAAGGATCCTAAAGTAGCCGATTCAAAGCCTAAAGAGAATCAGAGTACTTCTGAAGGAGCTTCGTGCTCTAAGAAGAAGAAGATGTTTGAAAAGAAGATGTGTTCCTATTGTATGAGGGGTTTTCATCCAAAATACTCTTGCATGAAGAAGCAAGTTGACCAACTGACTTCCCTCCTCAAGAAGAATAACATTGCTCTTCCACAAAGAGAAAAGAATCTTGATGATGGAACACATACATAAGATGATGAAAGGTTCCATGCCTTGAAGGCTATCCTTACTCAGTCAACAAAATATTTGATTTTTTTTGGAGCATCCAACCACATGGTTTCCTCCAAATAATCTTTCTCTACCCTCACACTATCAAAAGGGCCTAACATTCACAAGGGAGATGATTCCCAAATTCCAGCAGAAGGAATAGGTTCAGTTAAAACCAAGCATGGTGACTTCAAAAATTCTCTCTATGTACCCTCCCTTGTAGCTAATTTGTTGTTTGATTATCAGATGACCCATACAAGATCTCCCAAGAAAGTTACATTTGACTCAGATTCAGTTGATATCACATAAAAACCTATTGGAAAGCTCCTAGCGAAAGGTATTGCAAATCATTCTACTAAAGCTTACAATTTCTCACATTTTTTGCTTGTCTCACCTCCTATAGCTTTATTGTCTCATGCTAACAACACCCGTAATATTTGGCATGAGATATTTGGGCATCTCAATTTCAAATATCTCCAGCAACTCCACAATGATAAAATGGTTTAAAGTTTACCTCTCATCCAAACTTCCGATGGAGTATTTTCTAGTTGCTTGGTAGGTAAGCATCCAAAGAAATGGTATGACGTTGGGAAGGCACATAGAGTTGCCTCTATACTTTATTTGATACATAGTGATGTGGCTGGACCTATGCCCAGAAAATCCATTAATGGTTGTAGGTATTTCCTCACCTTTATTGATGATTGTTCTAGGTACTATTGGATCTACTTTATGAAACAAAAATCAAAAGTTTTTGATATTTTTAAGGTTCTTAATGATACGGTAGAGAATAGTTTCAGTCATAAAATCAAGTCCATAAGATCTGATAAAGGAGAGTACATCAAAATAAAATTTTAGTATTACTGTCAATAAGAGGGGATTCGAATGGAACACTCAGTTCCATATACGCCACAACAAAATGGTGTGCCTGAGAGGAAGAACGGATCATTGAAGGAGATGGAAAAATGCCTTCCCCATGGAAATAATATCCCTCCTTCTCTTTGGGAAGAAGCTGTAAACTGTGCTTCATATTTGTAGAACAGAGTGCCTCATAAATCAGTGGTTGGGTCCACTCCATTAGAAGCACTGCATGTGCATAATCCCAATGTATCTCATTTGAGAGTTTTTTGGTTCCAAATCTTGGGCCATAATACCTATTGACAAGAGGAAGGCCTTCCAAGCCCAAAATAGTGAATGCATTCTACTGGGATATGCAGAAGATGGAAAAGCATACAAGTTGATGGAGGTTTCAACTGGGAAATTATTCATTGAGCATAGTGTTCTGTTTGAAGAAGATTAGTTGTGTGATGCAGCAACCTCCAAAGCACAAGAAGGTATAACCACTCATCCTCCCATTTTTGATGATTGTGATTTGTTACATGTTTCATATTCAAATGAATAGGATAAAGACTAGCATGATCCTATTATTGAGGTTGAACCTCATGAGATTCTCAATCCATATCCAACATCCATTCCAAACCAAAGGCCTAATCCTATATGGGCTCGAAATCTCATTGATGCAGCTGGGGATGGTGATGGGAATCCAGAAGACAAAAGGAGAACTAGGTCCCAGTATAAGAATGAGCATGTTTCTCTCTCTCTCTCAGATTCTCTCCCTACAGAGTGCTTCAACAAAGTTCCAGAATGGTGCTACTTAATGATAGCGAATGATCAGCTACTTGGCCCATAGAAGAATAAACTTGATCATTATCTACCTTTTCCATACATAAGAAACACACACATTCATCAATTCATAAATACATTGAGAGGTTCACATACACAGCTTCAGGATGCTGGTGTACAGAAGAACCATATTGCTGCATAGAAGTTGCAACTGCAACAGAGTTTCTGCAAGTTATTTTTCTAAGGAGGAAGCTTCTTTCTTCTAACGATAGCTTGTATTTTCATGTTCCTACTTATTTTGAGGGGGGGGGATTCCCATGAGGTTTTCCCCTATTTACTCGGTTTATTAAGCATCATTTTTTTATCTTTTAGATTGTTTATGGGTGACTTTTGGCCTTGTTTCCAGGGCCCACAATTTTCCAAGTTAGAATTCAGGGGGGGTGTTAGGATTTATAATCCTCCCTTGTATGAAATGTCTATTAGGTTATATTTTCCTAAAATAGGATTATTTTGATTATTATTGGGTCCACTAGTACCATTGGGTCCACTTGGCCTAATGGGGCCCCATGTACCAATATTCACTAGAGCGTGGGGAACACCAATAGAGGATATCTGAGACTGACTACACTTGCATGCATCAGTTTAGGAACCTCCTAGACCAATCCCTACATTTTAAGATCCACTAGGAGTGTCGACACCAACCTCCTTTAGTTGTTGCGAGTTGGTAACTAGTTAAGATTAATTGCTCTTCAACTACATTCAGTTAGTTCTCCTCTAGTTCAGTTAGCACTAGTTATGCATGGCTGCATGTGGGAAGGAACTAGTTATCATATACTTCTCACCTGCCACTACAATTAAACTGGTTTGATTGATTGTAACTAGTGGATTGACTGAATTAGACATGTGGAGTTAGCATGTTGGACTCCGATAGTGATTTAGACATCTTTAGTTAGCCATGCAGTCAGATACAGTCAGATCTAGTTGGTGGATTCGAATTCATCCCTAATGATTTGAATTCCTCCTTATGTAACACTATTGTAAGACTAGATTCTTTAATGAAGATAATATTTTAATTCTTTGAGCAATACCTGTATGTTTCCTGTGAAATTTGATTTGTTCAACTTGTATAATTCATTCCTCTTCACTGCATAATAATTAAGAATTTGTTTACACTCATTGCTTGATGATCTAAATGGAAGAAAAATTCTAACATTATTAAACACCTACCTCTAAATGCTATAATAAATCTAATCCTTCATCATTAGATCAAGACTTTCAAAATACGCGCCAACACTTGGTGAATTGATTTCAAGGTCTCCCCACTTAGATAAATATATAAAATATTATTACATGCTAATTATTTTTTGGAAAATAACATTGCACTAGTACTACTTGTTTTCTACATGTTTAGAAGTTTTTTTATATTGATTCCATCAGTTAGGAACTCAAATATTGCACCAACCAGTACATATATCTTATCATTTTCCAAAAATAAATGTCAATATTAGAAAAAAATCTTAATTGAGCTAGTTATGAATTTTTTAATAAATAAAAGGTATATATTCAGAAAGGTCATTCAATTTCCTACATTTCATCTTTTTTACTAAAACAAAGATTCATTGAATGCATAAATATAATTTTCGGACATCAAAGGCTAACATTTGTATTTTGTTATTGTTAAAGGAGCAAATGGATTTTGTCTAAAACTTGAATTTTGTGATCAAATATAATGTAATGTGATTTTCCATACTTTTAGAACTTTAAAATTAAGATCACATGCTATAGAATAATGGGTATATAAAACATTTTGATATCCAATCAACACAACAAGACCATTGGTACAAGCATAAACAGAGTAGGAGGAGGTATATTACTTGCACAACCTACAAACACACAATAATTAAAGGAACTTGGACTTCTATGATTATTTCGACGTACATTTGATATTTTTTCTATTTATAGCAAACACTTACATTAAATATTCAATGCAATCATCCAGGAAAATTGACAATGACCGAGATTTTTGTAGGATCAACCAATGATCCCTCAAAATAAAAATTAACCTCTCCTACATCAACAAAAACCAATAACATAGTTATGATATTATTTAATTTCTTTAGGTTGATACTTTGGGCCTTTGACCAAGGTGGAGATATTACAGAGTACGAGGGAACTAAATAAGAATACCATGAATCCATGTAGTGATTATTGAAGTGTTCATCCCTCTCTTCATGGAAAATTGTCTCATGCCTTCTACACCCAGGTAGAGTATGTACCTTATAGTTTCCCTATCATTACACTCGAATGACCATTAAAACATTGCAACCTTTCACAAACATAACTACAAAACACTTGGTAAATGTAGTATTAAACCCAATGAGAGAAATAGATTAACATATAGTCATAGATGAGTAAACACTCAATTTTTACATCATGAAATGGGAGCCTTTGATAGTTGAAAGATGATGAGGGGTTAGTGCAAGCTAATTAGTGTCACTTTTGGCATGTTAGATGCAATAGAAAACTGAAAAATCAGGCATCCCTCAACTTAATTGTATTTTTTGAGATACTTACACAAAATATCTTTCTTTGAGTAAATAAGATTAAATGTAGGAAATTGAATCACGTTTCCAAGTATATAAGGTTTATCTATTGAAAATTTGTATAACTATGTAAAGTTTCATTTTTTCTAACAACCACTTTTTATTTTTTAGGCAAATGATAAGGTATATGTTTTTGTGGGTGCAAACTTTCAGGGCCTAAATGATGCTTTCGGGATACAAAAATTTGCAAGAATGTAGAAAACATATTGCACTAGTTCAACGCTATTTTTCGAAAATAAATTTAGTAATTTTTATTTCTTTTTATAATTATCTAAGTGATCATTCCTCAAAAATGGTACATCTTTTGTGGGTGCAACCTTTGAAAGTCTTAATGAAATAATCATGAAATTAGTTTTTTATAGAATGTAAAGGTCAGTGTCTTCTAGTGCACCATATAATTTCTTTTTAAAATGATTAAGAATTGAAAAAGTTATGAGAAAAACACTAACAACATGTATTTTGAGTTAAGGAGTTGGGACACAACAGAAATTGAAAACAAATAGGAAAATATAATATTTTTTAATAAAAATTACATATTTAGAATCTGCAAAAAGAAAATGCTATTTATGTTTAATATTTCATCAAAAATGATTGTGTGTAGCAAACTGTAATGAGTGTGTAAACAAAAACTTCTTAAGAAAATGGAATAAATTCCCAATTAGCTATGGTTTATCATATACCATAGCACAGGTTTGGTATTACCGAAGCAAAATCAAAACAATACACATAGGACTATTAGCGACATGCGAGCAAGTGAATTGGCATGTTTAAATTCAAATTACATCTCGCACCCTTGTAGAATTATAAAACGCAGGCGTGTTTTAGAACTACAAAATACGAGCACATTATAGAACTACAAAAGACGAGGGCATTATAAAACTAAAAAGCATGAGTGCGTTATAGAACAACAAAACACACACATGTTATAGAACTACAAAATGCGCATGCATTTTATAGAGATAAAAATCTAACACTACATGTAATATATCAAATGTATGGATAATGGTTTAGAGGGGGTGTGGAAGGGTCAAGGTCCTAGGAAAATGTTGGAAGTTCAGGTGGGGATGGTTAATAGTTGAGAGGGGTTTGGGAAGGATCAAGGGTCTAGGAAGATGTTGTAAGTTCAAATGGGGATGGTTAATAGTTGAGAGGGGGTGGGAAATGGTCAAGGTCCTAGGAGGATGTTGTAAACTCAAGTGGAGAAATATGAATGGAATGGGAATAAGATGTCTTACAAGGGTGAAGGGGACTAGGGATTGAGAGAATTATTAGGAGGAGAAGAGGTGTTGAAGATGTATAGGGTTATAAGCACTACACAAGACTTGAGTGATGAAGGGGGATAAGGTATATGGGAGGAAGTGGGTGATGGTTCGATGAGTGATAGGATTGGTGAATGGAAAGGTGTATATGGAGTATTAGAGGAGGAATAGGATGTGTTGGAGGAGAGAGGTGAAGGAGGGGGGAATTGAAGAGATGGGAATGAGATGTGATAAAATAGAGAATAGGGGTCATAATGAGGTAGGGGGTAGAGAAGAAGGGATACGTTGAAAACATATAAGAGAGAGAGAGAGAGAGAGAGAGAGAGAGAGAGATGTGGAGAGAGTGTAAGAGAGAATAAGATAGAGAGGGAGGAGGGGTGTGAGGGAGGGACGGAGATAGAGTGAAGGAAATAGATATTAAGGGAACAATAGAATGTGTGTGTGTGTGAGGGGTGACAAGGGGACAAACACAAGGAGAGAAAGGGGAAGGTTCACACATGTAGAGAGAGACAGAGAGATGGATTGTGTCAAAGACAGAGGGTGGAGGGTTAAGAGATGGAGAGAGAGGGAGCTTGTGAAAGAAAGAAACATGGAGAGGGAGGGTGAAAAGAGATAGGGAGGGAGGGATACAAGTTGAGACAAACAAAGAGAGAGAGAGAGATAATCGCACAGAGGGCTGGTAATTAAGGGAGAAGGGAGGGATATATTGATAAAGGGAGGTAAATAGAAGGTGGATAGAGAGGGAGAGACAAAGGGGGTTTGTGAGATAAGGAAGGAAACACACACAAAAATATCATGTGGGCGAGTGACAAAGGGAGAGGGGGAGGGGTGATAAATAGAGAGAGAGAGAGAGAGAGAGAGAGAGAGAAAGTAATGGAGGGAAGTATAGAGAAGGTGGAGAGAGATTATGAGATATGGGAACTGAGGGAGGGACACACACACACACATAGATTGTGTGGGATATAGGGAGGGATGGGTGAGTGAAAAAGAGGGAGGGGGGGTGAGTTATATAGAGAGTGATATGGAGGGAGGGATA